>JAPYYS010002151.1:0-29152 GCA_030522525.1 Campopleginae sp. 14b
CCATAAAACTTTATTGATTCCGTCTCAGTTGAGCGGGTGAGAAAACGTCAACACGTATGGCAATAAAGCGTTACGCTCGAAAGGATCGGAGATCTTATGAGGATATTTGTAATCAATTTCGATCTTGTGTTTCCCAAGAGTATTTTAATCGTTCCGAACACTATTTAATATCTTCAAATTTCACATAATGAAATTTCGTGCCTCACGTTGGGCGCCAAATGAGATAGGCTTTTTTTTTCCTTTTTCTTTTTTCTTTTTCGCCTTCACCCGGCGCGACCCGGGTCGGAGGTTGCCGGGGCTCTTTAGTTCCTCACGTTTAATTTCTAGGTTTTTTTTTTTTGTTAGGCGCCAATTTGCTTTTAAACGAGTGAAAAGACTAAACAAAATCAGAAAGGGGTCCGAACGAAATACCTTTTTTGACCCAAAGGAACAGGGATAACTCCGCGGAAGAACAAAGACTGTACTTACCGCACGCGGGTTCCTCCGGGTTGGTTTTCATGCAAAAAAATTTTGTCCGTATTCCGTTTTATCTTTGCCTTTTAATTTCTTTTTTCCAAAAACACCTTACAACCACAATTCCTTAATTTGTACGCAACAAGGGGGCGCAATTTGTTAATCGAAAGACTCGAACGGAGACCCTGCCCGCGACCTTACAGACACCTGGTTCGCGGCCAAAGTGTCGCGATCAAAGATTCCTCATGTCATCGTCATATTCTCCTCTTCCGCCTATCATAGGGATCGCGTGTCGCGTTCGAGTCGACCTAGGTGGTGACGTCGAAGCAAGAGTATTTATGATCCTGTCACAACTTATTTGTTGTGGATAAATAGTTAGAATCGAAGTGTGGCTGTCCTCGAGACCAATGACGTGATAATATCTGATCCTCTCGGATCGCAAACTGATGTATAGAATGTTGCCTTCGCATATCAAGACTTAGGGGTTGTCGTTAACCAGTGGTGGTGGTAATTATTGAGCGATCAACTTCCGATGTTTTTGGGTTATTGTTGCCCCGAGGTCCCTCGGATCGGGACGGTCGATTGCGAAAAGTGATTCCCAGCTTTTCTGGTGTGAACTGGGTCGGAGCTCGAGTGGGGTTTTGGTGAGGAATCCACTTTTGACGCGATTCGTGGTCCAAAGGTCGATAAACTGTATGCTGACGATCGATGTACTCTTTTAAAATATTCTGGAGGATTTTGTTTCCGCTCGGGGCACCATAACCGGAATAGTGGGGACTCAACTGAAAAAACTTGGTGAAAAATATCTTTCCTAAAAATCCTTGGTCAACCCCACCTAACAAAAATGTATGACCTTTTATGGAATACAATCAAGAACGACCCAACAAAAACGTCTGTATGGTCGACAGATCTTCAACGTGAAATTCCTTCGTATTTCTTGAATATTACTTTTTTGTTTGTAGAATGCGTGATGATTGAGGTCTTTTTAAAAAAAAGGTTCGTGTTTGAGACATCGAATTTGAATGCTTGATGGCTCGTGTGGGAAAAGCCTTGTGACATAAAAACCCATGACTTGATGTGTTCTTACCAAACGATTGTTACAATTGTACGTATGATACGCGGGGTCTTGGACTATCGTGTCTTGCGTTTGTGTGCGTGAATGTATGTTTTGCATGATTGCGTGTAGGAACCCTGTTGGGTTGCGTGTATGAGCTGCTGCTCGGGACTATATGATTGCCACTAGAGGCTGTATTATTGCCATTCAGAGCAGTACGATTGCCATTAGGGGCTGTCGGTGATCGCAATCCACCGAACGCAACCATGCTTGCGTTCGACCCTGTTGGGCCGTGCTGATGGAAAGCCAGTGCTCTCAAGGAAACGTGTCCTCCCAGCGGTGGTTCGACGTTGACTAATTTGTATTCTTTTTTCGTTTTATCGTGTATATGCATCTGCTCGCGCGCCAGCCGACCCAACGTAAAGAGGCTTGCATTATTATTGGCGTAAGTTGACCGATCGCAGTGAGCGAGAGAGACCACGATAGTTCAAGACCCGAATATTCGTCAGTCACCGAACAACGTCCCTAAAAACACGAAAATCCACATGCTTCCACTCGGGCAGCACCTCCGCCCCAAGGGTTTGCCGAATCTCGCTAAGTTGAGGCAACGGGTTATTCGACCGCGGCACCCGAAGGTACAGCTATAGACGGTGTAAGTACTCGGTTGCCACGGTGAGAAGTCCACGACGGGCATCAATGAATGGTCACAGAATCAGCGTCTTACTTCGATGATCCACCAGCAAGCCGCAATAATTCCGACTTGAACACGTGAGGGGGGCGAAAACCTTGAGACAAATGGGGCGGTAAAGCTAGGCCCAAGACAAAGATTTTCCTCGCAAGATACCAGCAACAGAGGGGCCGCGTGAGAAACGCAACATCATGCAATGCAATAGCTGGGCAGATAGGATTTCGTCCGACGTTTCTCGGTATTCTGCAGGCAAATAAGGCAAATCACAAAGAATTTACACAATACTAATAGTGGAGGGACGATTCCGGTAGTTTGCGATAATAATGGGTAGCTCACGAAGGTACCTCGCTGTTTGGGCTGGATCATTAACATATTTATAAAAATTTGCAAATTGCTTCCTCAAGGTGCTTAAGATGCACGAGCTCAAATCTTCCTCTATGAGAAAACTATCTTTTTTATTTTGCCTTTGAATCTTCTTTTAGGATGAAGGTATATTTTTTTTCCATCTTGGCTTCCTCATGAAGGTAAAATTAATAGTGAAGAGGTTCCAATAGAGAGGTCTAAATGTTGTAAGGTAGGATAACGCGACTCGTTGTTCTCCTCAAATGCCCTGTTCATGATATCGATGATGAGCGATCGAAAATGGACCAAAAACCCGGTCCACTGGTCGATATCCATTCATGCGAGTGACGTGGCAAAATGTTACGTCACAGTATTGAACAACACTTGAACATTAAATACAGTCAAACCTGAGTAAGTGAGAACTTGTTAAGCGAGAAAACTGTATAACGGAGAATAATTCAGGTCCCGTTACTTTAGCCCGCCAAAACCTCTATAAATGAGAAAATGAAACCTCTATAAGAGAAAGTCATTTTTCACTCAGGGACCTCTATAACCGAGACTGCTACTTGCCTGTGGGTCTATAGTGACAGTCAAGCGTATTGAACATCCACGAATTATGACTGGTTCTTAAACTTGGTCGAGCTTACATTGTTTTTGTATTGTATTCTATTCGAATGGCCAAATATATCGAATCACATATTCGTCGAACTTGCTACAGTTGATACATATCAATTGCCAAGAAAGGTTCGGCACATTACTTATCATGTTAGTGCTGTCTCTCAGGGATGAACTTAAAATTGTGAATGCTTTTGAGAGCGGGATATCGCGGAAGAAAAATTCAGAATGAGTTTGATTTACCAGAGTATAACTTTTACAAAATTGTGAAATCAAAAGATTCATTGAATTCTCAGTGCTCAGAACGACTCGGAAATATTAAGAGGAGTCAACTTTCCGAATTCTCCGGCATTGGAACGTATCTTTTAGAATCGATTAAATGAACGCTTGACAAGAACATTCCCATCAATGGACCCTTGTTGAAACGAAAATCTAAAGACTTCGCTACAAAATTCGGAAATCACAACTTTTTAGCTAGTAACAGCTGGTTGGAGGGTTTTGAAAAACGTCTTGATATAGCTTGTGACGGGTTCGACACATCCGCAAGAGAAATAGGGGAAAATAACAAAATAAATCATACCAAAAGTAATAGTTCAAAATAATAACAATGGTAAAATTTATTGGAGGGGATTTCAAGTACAAAATATAATGGGCGCCAGATGGTTCAATCGGTCCAGCAACCGTTACACAAATTGTCAGAGAATTAAATAGAAGCACAAATAAATACTCGAATTGACTGAAATTAATTATATTGATCCAGCTTAGGCTCGGGGAGAATTAAAGAAATCTTAAACACAGGGACAGAGGGTCCCCGGAACTCAGGCGTCTTATATAGACCAGTGAAACGAACGGGGAAAACGATGGGTGAGCGAGCCACGCGGATGTTTGGGTCGAGCGGCGGCGGCGGCGAAGCCCGATCGGCCGAACGAACCAAAGTCTCACTCGCCAAAAATTCAAAAACGCAAACAGGGCTAATTCGACGACAAAAGAAGACACGGAGCTTGACGACGGGACTCGATACTGATGAAAAAGGGGCTCAAAAATAAGAAAATTTTCGATCGAAAATATGTGACTGGGAAACACGAGGGGAATGGCGTGGCAAAAGGGCGTAATTGCTCGAAAAAGGGGATTTTTGGGGCGTAGACTCGTTGCACACCATTCGTCGCTTCGACCGACCGACGAAAAGTTCCTCCTGGAACTGTCAATTTGAGAGGAAAAAGGAATTCGGGGAACAAGAACTCGAAAGGGGGATAATGATGTCGCACGCCCGGCAACAAACGAAGGACTCACCGGAGTTCTCTTATCTTCCACGAGAAAAACGGGAATTCGTGACGACAATTATTGATTTGACAAAAAGATTTCACTAGAAAACTAGAAATAAACTCAAACGGAAAAAATGGGTAGCGACGTGACGCGTGTTCGCTTCATCGAGTCCGCCAGGGAAGTGGACGCGCTACAGGGTCCTCGCGAGCTCCTTGTTGCCAAATCGAGCTTTGCGAGGCCCGGGAGCCTCAAAAGCCAATCAGGCTGCAGGGCTGCTGGCTGGCTTGCTCCGATCGTGACATCGAGCTTCGGCTTCGCGAGATCCCGCAGAGATGACGCTGACAAATGGCGCGTGCCTAAGCACTGGCGCCACCCTCGCGAGGCAGGAGCCCGAGCAAGATGGCGGCGCCCACAGCTGTCAATTGACAGGCTGTGGACTGGGGCAAGGGATCGGAGTTTTGATGGCGCACGAAACGAACTCGTGTGGCGTTGGGTTCCCGGCGATTCGGTAATGTGGCTGACAAGGTCTCGACGACACGGAGCCGCAATTTTCCCTCGATTCGACGGATGAACCTGAGGTCGGGGGAAACGATGATATGACAGGTTCCGTGACTCGACAAGTCGCCGGCAACCACTCTGTTTCCCCCGTGCATGACATGTTTCTCGGGGCTGAGGGGGGAAAATACTAATGGGGCTGGGACAAAATATTGACACGCGGGGAAGGGGAGGAAATTATTACAAAAGTAAGGAAAAATGATTTCAATGAAAAGTAAGGAAATGACAGAGGGGAACAAAAGCCGGTCCTTTCGGGGAATTTGGTGACCTCCTCGGCGGCTCGACAATGACGAAAATCATAAAAATTGAAGTGACAACGTGACAAGCTTTTGAAAAAGCAGCCGAGGAAAGTAAATCTATGGTCCAAGACGTGTGCAACCAATGGACTGATAATCTGCGAAGTCTTTTAGAAGGGTATGATCCGGAAGATATTTACAGTGCAGATGAAACCGCTTTGTTCTTCAAGACTCTTCCGGAAAAAACATTCACATTCAAAGGCGAAAAATGCCATGGAGGAAAAAAAAGCAAGGAATGTCTTCAATATGTAAACATGTCTGGTACGGATAAACATTCCCTTTTCATCATCGGGAAATCAAAGCGACCTAGATGTTTTAAAGGTGTTAAGACTCTTCCGGTTAATTATGCCAGTAATACCAAAGCTTGGATGACCACGGTATTATTAAAGATTGGTTGAAAAAAAATCATAAATAAATGAATGTTACGTGCAGAGTGGTGCGCACGTCGGTGCGTGAAGCGCAAGCAGTTTATTATTATCTTTTTGCGGGTTAGTCCTGATCTCGTCCTCTACAGGACGATTCTGGAGTTGGGACTCGTCAGGAAGAATAATTTCACTGAAGATTACGAATCAAACTGGCTGATTTATTGTGGAAATAACGGTAGCGTGAAAACGGGAGAAGCTTTGAAGGCTTTCGTGTTTACGCTACAGGTGGATACGAAGTTACTTACACGTCGTTGATTGGATGCGCAACGCGTTGCGGTTTATTCACGTTTATTAAAACTATGTTCACGCTCTCACACTCTCTTACACTCTCCTCTCACACACACATACAGCGAACTCTTACAATATCACTATTCGTTAACTTAATCTACACGACTGAATGATTTCATTGCGGAAAGCAAATCACTAATCTAATTGATCGTGAGATTCACCAGCGCGACGTGACCTCTCCAAAGCGACTCTCTACCACTTCGTCCTACTGGATCGAGTTTTTGTGGTAGCGGATTTGATGTAGGTCTCGGGACGCTATACGGGCACTCGATCAGCAGATTCTTTGGGAGAAGCTCTCGCTTTTACGGCTCATCGAAGACTAACTTTTCAAGTTCTCGATGGACGTTCGCAAACGTCCGGGAATCAAGAGCTAAATGCGAGAGAACACAACCGGAGACGTTCCCACGTCTGTTCAGCGATTTGAGCAAAACTCCTGATCTTGCTCCCGCGGTGATCGTCGCAACTACGTGACCACTCACAATCACCGAATGCAGTCACGACGACACCTTAGCAAAAAAATTTGCGAATTGCTTCCTGAAGGTTCTTAAAATGCACGATGCTGAAATCTTCCTCTATGAGGAAGTTATCTTTCCCACTTTCGGTTTGAATCACCCTGTATGAGGAAGCTGTATTTTTTATTTTGGCTTCCTCATAAAGGAAGCTTTGAGCATCGTGCATCTTCAGCACCTTGAGGAAGCAATTTGCAGCTTTTTTTCTATTAGCATTTGAATTATACAATTTTGACAACTTTTTTAGAAAGTGAGGAGGAACTACAAACTTATACACAACATTTCGAAAAATTTACAGAATTTAATACGGTTGGATGATTTTTCAAAAATCTTAGATTTTCGTCAAATTCGACAGATTATATTATTTAATCCGTTCGACCGATATTCCCCAAATTCAATACTAACCTCCCTATCATGATACACAAAATATTTTAAAAAATTGATAGTAAATCTTGAAATTCGCGAAAGTTATAGCGATGACAGATTTTTTTCGAATATTTCAAAATGCCGTAGAATTGACAATTTTATATCAATTCCGAAAAAACTCCGAGCTGACGAAGAGCCGGTATAGATTAACAAATATGCAAACCGGGAGCCCTGTAACTCGAACTGTCCGCGAGTTATAAGCGTTTAAATTTCGCAGTGCCGGAACATACACACACACATTCGGATATTTTTTCTAGATATGATTTTTCGATGTTTTGAACCGTTTCAACGACAATGACATTGAAAACGGGAAAAAAAATATTTTCACTATTATAAAGCTTCCTCTATGAAAAAGCAAAAGTAAAATGAAGAAAAGAAAAATGACCGTGCCATATCGGCATGTGACGCAGAGATGAAACGAAAAAAGATCATGCTATTCAATGACAACTGTGCTGCTCATACGGACTTTCCAGCACTTGAAAATATGAAAGTCATGTTCTTGGCTGCCAACAGAACGAGTAAATTGCAGCCTTCAGATCAAAGTATCATTCTGTGACGTAATTTTCCTTGACACCCGATCTGTCACAAAACCCAACAGTTCCGTTGGCAATTAATTTTTTTATGAACCATAGGTGCTAGTCGCTGGAGCGACTCGACAACGAAACGGTAAAGAATATTTTTGCCAGCCGTCCTAAGCGGGATAGGGGGGGGGGGGGATCTTACCGAAAATAATCGAAACTGAACTTATGTTTTCTCGTCAGGCAGGGCTTTTAATCGGGAGATGGTACAATTTGGTCGGATCTCCGGAATGTGGGATGTCGTCGGAACTTATTGTACTTGAAAAGTAGTTACGAACACGAAATAAAGGAAACGGGATCGAAAATTCGCATGTCTGCAGGGGAACGCGGGAGGAAAGATCGCGAAAATTGACACCGACAATTCTCACTCACACGATTTCGCACTGGTCGGAACCCTGTTATTCTCTCTCTCTCTCTCTCTCTCTCTCTCTCTCTCTCTCTCTCTCTCTCTCTCCCCCCCCTCCCCTCCCTCCCCACCCCCCCCACATCTACACAGGCGAATGAATGAATCTCGCGATGATATTTTAATGCAATGAAATAAAAGAAAGAAAATAATACGGGAAGCTCGCCCACCAAATCGGAAAGAACTGAGATGGAGGAAACTTACGCTTTGCGGTGATTGACCGCTTCGCTCGATACTTCGCGAAAACCTGATTAATTCGAGAATCCGCAGCGAGGCCCTTGGCTATCCCTTGCGCCCCCCACCTTACTCGAATATTCCCAGCGCCGTGACTGACAGGTCCGTCGCATTGAAGATAATCGGGAGCGTGAAACGGGGTTCCGATTGATTCTAATTATCGGAAAATCTTTCAACGATGGGACAAACCCAATTCCTCTAGCTCGCGAACCAAAAATACGATTGAATCGATAGCGGGACCTGCAACGGGCATTACGACGTCACAATTGCATTGCGACAGTTTCGAGAAAACCCGAAACGATTACGATTATGTTTAAGACGGTGCCTCGGTGAGGAAGCGTGTGGCGCCGATGCTTTTTTCGCGCGTTACCGTCCTGGAAATTTTGAAACGGACGGAGATTGCCGTTGTGAAGCGAAATTCCTCGTTCTCGAAGATTCCAGAATTTGTCGGTGTACGATAATTTTCCCTCTGTTTGAATCTCCAACCGGACAGATTCGGCCATGTTGTTCCCCGAGCTATAACGTCCTTCAAAAATGGAAATAACGAAGGAATAGCCACACGTATGAGTCCCGCTCGAAATACGTTAGTTTGTCGACGATTTGGCTTCCTTCTCTCCTTCTCCGTCAGCTCGACCGACCCAAATGGAAAACCATCGGGATATTCGAATTTTTCCCGTTCCCTCTCTCCTTTTCCTCCGATTTCCCTCATCATGAAAATGAAATTGGAATATTCAGGTCGCAGTTACTGATTAATTTCCATAATTGGAGTTTTGACGCAAGGCCTGAGGGATTGTCGTGTGGCCGGTGTGTGATGGAAAACCACTATCCTGCTAAAAATTGCCCACGGTGCAAACTCGCACGCTCAACCGGACGTGTCGAATATAGTAGCTGGCTGCTGTGTCAGCCGCTAACCTCAGTCAGAGCCAAAATCGCACGATTCCTGCTTTTATAATATTTCCTCTTCCAACGATACAAAGAAATAAGAGACACCTCGACGGTACCAGAAAAAAACGATAGGAACGAATATGCTTCACGGCAGGAGTCCCCGAATCAGTCAGTCAATTTAGTCAGCTCCCCGCCAATGAATAGGTTATCGGAAAATAAAATGAAACGTCAACGCAACGTAACAGCCGTCGCTGCATCCGCGTTGTATACGAGTGTACCCCCAATGCGCCGACCATTGTGCCACGATTGTATTCTAATAATATACTCTATAATTACTCCATCCAATTACTCATTGACTATTCCATCGACGTCCTAACAGACTCCTCTTTCATCGCAAAGAAATCATTAAAAATACTAAATATCGCTAGTATGACATCCTAGACAACGAGGCGATCCTGACCAGCTACTAAGATGAGTACCTATCATCTCGCTAATTCCCACGTAAATTTGGAAATGTGCAAGGAGGGCATCGTACACTGTAAGTGATGTTACTATCACGAACTGCTTCGAAAAAGCTGGATTTTCGATAAGACTAGATGAAGATAAACAAGACTTACTGTCAGAGGACAATGAGGTTGGAGTTGAACCTAGCAACGAGGAATGGACCAAGCTCGTGACTCACGAAAGTACTGTTGATATGTTAGCGCCAACCTTTGAAGACTTCATATAGATCGACGACAACGTGGCTACCGCCGGAGGATACGACGATGGCGATATCGTTCAGAATTGTGCAAGCACGTATGCTGACGGAGATGCCAGCGAAAATGAAGATGAAGCCGACCGATCACACATTTTTAATACAGAAGCAGAAAAGATTTCAAAAAAGCAAGACGCTTCAAAGGCACTGGAGACGGTCCACAAAATTTTGGAATCCTCGACGGTAGTTGATAAAACAATATTTAATAAAATTTATGAATACGAAAAACATATACCAAATTAAAAAACCGAATCGCAGAAGAAATTAACGGATTTCTTCAAGTAAATATTGTTGTAAGATTTTTTTTTGCGAGCATCCGTGTCACATGCCAATGAATATGTAATGTATATACAGTCCCGCTCAAAAGTACGAGTTCACCCCGCGAAATGTTCAGCTTCGGTAAAACTTTAATATCTCAGTGGGGAATGGTTGCAATCAAATTGAAAAAATGCCGTTTTAAGGGGGATAGTTTTAGCTTTACGATGCTACTTCAGACACGTTTTTACGATTCTCATTGCAGCCACCTGGCGCTTCTTTGCCAACCTGGCGGCGCTTCTTTGAACATGACAGTTTTTCGACGATTTATTGGTCTTCGGAATTCGGTTGCACATCTAGTAGAAAATTTTATTCCCGATTCTTTTCATGATAGTTTCAAAGGGGATATTGAACGCTTCATTCACGTTTTTGGGTAAACACCGTGCGATTTTTTTTCGCAAAAATATTCCAATTTTTGCCAAAAATTGAGAGTTCAAGTAAATACAAGATATTTCGACAACCGCAGGGGTTCAGAAAACAGTCAGGAGGGTTGAAAGTTGCGTAAGGTCATGTTGGATCTGCTATAATCTTCACCAGATGGATGTGAATGGCGAAACCTGTGAAACCATAGGGTTTTCGAGGACATTTCAAGAGCGTGTGCCGTCCGCCGAAAATTCCAGGGAAGAACTTTCCGTGCGTCCGTCTCCTTTTTTTTTTTGGTAACCTTGTCATGCAAAAACATTCGCGGTTGTGTAACCGCGCCAAAATTTCTAGACAGTTTGTTCTGTCAACGTAAATAATTTTATCGACATCGGTTCCATCAGACGCCGGTCTTCTTATTGAAATCTTCAAATATTGGTGAATCTGAGATATGTATCTCTGTATCTCAATCCGCTCATCTTTCTAACCGCCGGAAATAACAGACGCGCGTCCCTTCCATAATCTCCGCAAACACGAGGTTTAGGAAAAACAAAGGGTAACGGAATAGACAAATATTGCGCGGACATACCGGAGTAGAATCGCCAAAAATCTTCCAAAATTAATATTCACAAATATGAAATAACATGAAATTTACAATATTCCTAAACAATAAAAGACATAATTAATCGAACAAAATATTCTTCAATGATTAGCGAAATAATGGAAAAATATAATAATAATCAATTATTCAAAACTATAGCTACAGAAATAATGTAATAATTGTCCATGGAGAAATTAAAATGAAATATTCGAAAGTATGTTAAATTTCATGATACAACGAAGACGAAACGAATGACGTATAAATATTATGACAACATAAAAATTAAAATTTAGTTGTTATAAAAGGGAAAAGGATTAACAAATAAAAAATCATTAATTAATTTGAATCAATCAATTTGTTGTGCCCGTGCAAATCGTCACGAGGGGGCGAGTTTGCAAGGACGGATAGTTCAGGATATTGCCAGCGTTGAGTCAATCTCCAACTCAATACTTTCGGTCTTAACTAATAAGTTTATTCAAGTAGTTGATACAATCGGGTTGATTGTCTCGAGACCAATGGTTACGCTGGGCGATCAGATGCACAAGTGTCTGATAGTGGACTGCCGATTTGGGCGTTGCTTTCCCTTTTTATAAAGTTAGAGTTGTGGATTCGTGGAGGTGGTAATTATTGGAAGTGGTAATGATTCGGCTATCGATCGTTCCGATGCCTTGAGGTTGCTACCCGGAGTTTAGGTGGATCGGGATGGTCGATTGCGAAATGTGATCGTCAGCATTTGTTGGGGCCTCGCTCGACGCGCGAGCTCGAGGTTCACTCAACTTTGTGATTTACAGAGTTTGGTTGCGAACTGGGCGCAACAAATTGTTAAATAAAATCATCACTTAAATTGATTAAAATAATAAATAAATAGAATCGGAACAAAGACAAAATCATACCTTACTAAAAATAATAAATAGAAATAAAATATTCAGCAAGATAGTTCAGGAATTGTGGAGGGAAATGGGCGTCCCGAAGCAATTTTCGAAAACAAGGGGGAGTATTCAAAACCACCCACATTGAAGGAACCCTATGCAGAAGAGAGGGGGCAAAAGCCCCGAAGCATTGGGACCGGGAAAACTTGGAAGAGAATCAAGCTCAAGGGAAAATATGCCATTGGTTCCCGAATCCCGACCTACATTGTCCAAAGGGTAACACCCCTTACAAAATTAATTAAATACCGACTGCATTGCGTTCGTCAGGCAGTTACCGAAATATTTTCCATCGTACGCACTTATCACTCTGTGCAATTAAAGTCATATTCTTTCCATTTTTCTTTTTCTAAGTTTAAGTATTTATAAAATTGAATTCAGTAAATTCAAAAAGTTCGAGTTCTAAATATCTCTTCAAAAATCCTGAACGGCGAACGCAGCAGTTCAACAACCAGCATTTGTAAGAAGTTAATAATTTTTTTTGTACTAATTGAATTTAATAAAATTGAATTGTTATTTTGTTAATTAATTTGGCTCAAGTATTTTCTCTTAATTTTCTCCCATCCCTGGCTTATGTCTAACGACTAGCCTAAAAACGGGAGGGAGCAGCGACAATATTATCAATCGATAATATTTCACGTCAAATATGTTTTGACATAACAAGCGCAAGGAAGTTTATTTTATGATTACGGACTTGGTAAAAATTATTCTAATTTCCTCATGACATTATAAAATGACAAAAATGTTGAGAAAAAAAATTATAATAACTGCCATTGAGTCCGAAATCATGAAAGGAACTTTTCTCCTATCTCAAAAGTTTCCCAAGAACCCCATGGTTTTTGGGTTTTATCAACCTTGTTCCGATGAAAAGCAGGGAGGAAAAAAAATGCAAAAAATTTGTGAAATAATTATAGCAGGTCCAACATGACTGTCCGCAACTTTTGACCCTTTTTTTTCCTGAACCCCCGCGGTTTTCAAGATATGTTGCATTTACTCAATCGCTTAATTTTTCACAAAAATTGGACCATTTTTGCGAGGAAAAGTCGCACGGTATCTTTCCAAAAATGAAAATGAAGCGCTTGATACCGCCTTAAAAACTATCATGAATAGAATAGGGGATGAAATTTTTTACTAGACGTGCAGCAACCAATTCCCGAAGGTCAAAAAATCGTCGACAAACTGTCATGTTCAAAGGAGCGTCCTCGCTGCAAAAAATTGTAAAAAAGTGTCCGAGGGCGCAAAGTAAAGCCGAAACTATCCCCTCCAAGAAGGCGTTTTTCAAATTCGATTGCAGCCATTTACGACTGAGATATTGAACCATTGCCGGAGCTGAAAATTTCGCGGGGTGAACTGATATTTTTGAGCGGGAGTGTATAATCAACATAGGCGTCTATCCCTACAAATTCTTTTCACTTTTCATAAACCTCTGTGAGTGAGAAAGGTCATTCCTGACCTTTTATAAAGTAAAAACTCGGGTTAGTGAGAAACCTTTATAAGCGAAATGAAGATCGCGGTTCCTTGACCTCTCGCTTTTTCAGGATTGACTGTACTTGTATTCAATAGGAAACATAAATATATATATATATATTTTTAATCGTAAAGTGGAGATTATCGGCGATACATTTTTCGGATACCACCTTTATTAAGTCCAAAAGTATTCTGTCCTCAACGGAGTAGAGCCATTTCGCCAGTTGAATTGTGAATAAAAAGCCCAGACGTGAACAATCGACAATCTTTTGTTTATACAATCTAATATTCTTATCATTCATACTGTGGTCATTTTTTTTTGTTATTGTGCAAAAGTATACAATCCACACTGATATCGCATAAGGAGATTACAGCATTGCATTAACTCCGATAATTAATCGTCACTTTGAACACCTTCTATAAATAAAGGTAACATTAAAATTAAGTTATTTTGATTTTTTAGCCACAAAAAAGTTATAATAATTTTTTTTTTTAATCGTTGGTTTATTCTCGATAATACCCGATAATACCCGGTATTCAATTAAATACTTGTCCTTTTACTGATATGAGAAAGTATAATGCTGAAATAAATATTGACTTTCTTAGCTTGATTTACATTTTCGATGTGAACGTGTTCCATATAATCCAACGCAAATCTTATTCATGATTCTGTGAGGAAAAAGTTTGCAGTACTTGTCTGATTTTTTATTTTCCTAATTTTACAGCTGAACAAGTTCATGATTTTTTTCTCGGCTCTAGGACCAAACAATGTACTTGTCGAAGTTTTTTCCGCGGGAAGGGATTTTTGCCGGATATATAAGTACGAGCGAAGAATGTCAGCTGATCGCGATGGAAAAATCGATACATAAAATTCCGATTCTGGATATTTCCCATTTGCGCTAGCAATTATCGATATTTCGAAAGCCCATATAGATGCGAGTGTGAAAGAGATAGCTGAAATAAGTTTATATTTTTCTTTTCCGCCCTTGACCTTTTCGAGAAAATAACAGCTACAACTTGTTCCTTGTCGAACAACGAACGTTGGCTAACCATTTAGTTACCGGACAGTGCAAGTTTATGCGAGAAGAATGTGTTGCAGGTTTGTCGTTACCGAGTCTGTAACGAATGCTGTGATACAGCTTTGACAGCTCGTCATAACCTCACAAATGCTAATTTTCAACTGGCATTATCAACATGCTCCAATGACGAGAGAATATGCTTCATGAATGAATATGCTTCACAACTTTTGACCTATTCCTACACCCACCGCTCTATTCATTTACAGCATGACTTACAATGCCGCAGGCATCAGATTTATCGCTAAGCTATGATAACTCTCAGCGATGTAAAAATCTTGTCGCTGAGGCGCATGAAAATCTTGTCGCTGCAAGTTATCTGGAAGCTCCAGATAACTCCTAGTGACATAAAAATCTTGTCGCAGAGCCAAATGAAAATCTTGTCGCTGCGAGGGCTCAGTGACATAAAAATCATAGCGCTGAGCCACAAGAAAATGTTCTACATTCATCCCTTTCTGAAAGTGGTGCATTTTTTTCCTGCTAAAAGCCAGGTTAAAAAAAAAGTTGTCCGAAAAAAACATTTCAAGAGAGATTCCAAAAAAATTGCAGGCGATTCAGTATAAAAAAACTCATCTTCTTATATCTGTTAACCCATTAAGTCCCAACCAGACACTCTCTTTCGCCGATTTTCAGCGGATGTTCCTTCCATAGAAAATAAATCATTGTATACATTTGAACAGGTGAATTTCGCTGAGAAGAAATAGTTCTGTCAGGGTGAGAGGAAAGCACGAATGAATTTTCAGCTCCAAATCGCCATATTGGATTCCGCGGTAGCATTTTTTCCAAATTTTGGGGGCGGATTCTGAGAGCTGATAAAATTTCCAGTCATCTAGGGCTAGGCTTGTTTTTTTTTTTTTTTCGAAATATTTTCCATGGAAGAAACAGCCGCTGAAAATCGGTGAAAAAAAATCGTCCGGTTGGGACTTGATGGGTTGAAAAAATTTTAAACCCTCTTATTTTTGGGTTATATTGAATTTGTCGAAAATTTTTGTCTTTGGCCAAAAACGAAATAGCTTGGGAAATGACATTGCATTGCAAGTTTCAAATAGTCGAAAAAAAATCCTTTATATTGTGCGCCCGATACGCGATGGCGGAAAAAAGGCATAAAAACGGTCGCTAACCAAAGTCCGTACCAGGCCAAAGAATAAGTCAATGAAAAAATACTTGAATGAAGCAGACTGAAGTCTAATCTATCCTTTTTGAAACGCCACTTTAGGAAATTCGAATATTTTCCTCTTTGGCAGAGTTGTCTGGTGTATCTAGCGTTCTGGTAGTGTATGAGTGGATTGATGAAACTAACCCAATTCAAACTAGGGGGAAAGATTCACGGAGTATCATGTGATCAAGTTCCCTGTGCGCATCCGCTCAACTGCTTAACATGCGATGGCAAGCTTGGATTTTTTATTGTTTGCATGAAGTTTTTCTGTTGATTCGCCATTTCGTATTTAGGGGTTTCTTTTTTTTTGTGCGGTGTCTTCATGAAAGTTTTCCGTTTTTTTCGTCAATTGATTTTCAGCTATCAATGGAATATTTGTCGTTTAATGGATATTAAGAATTTTCAGTGCTGGGCGAAAATCATTAACTTCTGCTTCCTCATACAGGAATCTATGTGCCGGTGGAAATATTTTTTTTCCAGCTTTCGATGTCATTGTACTTAAAATGTTCCAAAACATCGAAAAAAAATATCGAGAAAAAATGTCCGAATGCGTGTGTTTATGTGTGTGTGTGTATGTTCGGGCACTGCCAAATTGAAACGCTTAAAACTCGCGGACAGTTCGAGTTACAGGGCTCCCGTTTTGCACAGATGTTAATTTACACCGGCTCTTCGTTAGCTTAGAGTTTTTTCGGAATTGATAGAAAATTGTGAATTCTCGGGCATTTCGAAATTTCTGAAAAAAATCTGTAATCGCTATGACTTTCGAAAATTTTAATATTCACCATCAATTTTTTTTTCTTATATATAGCGTGTCATGGTAGGGAGGTTAGTATTGAATTTGGGGAATATCGGTCGAACGGTTTCAATTTTATGATTTTCCGAATTTGACGAAAATCTGAGATTTTTGAAAAAACGTCCAAATGTATTGAATTCTGTAATTTTTTCGAAATATTGTGTATGAGTTTGTACTTCCTCCTTACTTTCTAGAAAAGTTGTCAAAATTATATAATTCAAATGCTGATAGAAAAAAAAGCTACAAATTAAAATTTGCAAATTGCTTCCTCAAAATGCTCAAGATGCACGATGCTCAAAACTTCTTCTATGGGGAAGCCAAAATAAAAAATACAGCTTCCTTATACAGGAAGATTCAAAACGACAGTGGGAAAGATAGCTTCCTCATAGAGAGATTTGAGCATCATCCATCTTGAGCACCTTGAGGAAGCAATTGGCAGATTTCAATTTGCAGCTTTTTGAGTTTTTTTGTGGTAAAAAAAAAATGACCTTACCTTCAATTGTACGCCCGATTCGCGAGGGTCGAAAAAAAAACAAAATAAACGATCGCAAACCGAAGACCATACCGGGAGAAAAAAAAATTGGAAAAAATATTACAATGCGGAAAATCAAAGCCTAATTTTTGTGTATTCATCAGGAGTGCATTGAATATCTAGTTACATTTTTGTTGGGTTGTTCTTTGTTGTATTCCATGGAGTGTCTCAGGTTTTTCTTAGGTAAGGTTGGCGGAGGATTTCAGGGCGCGATTTTTTTTCATGCACCTCTGGGATGGCCATAATTTTTTTCATGGCCGTCCCGTTCATGATAGACTACCGGGAATAACACAACATTTGCTGTTTCATGACAGCAAACGAGGTGATGTGGCGTGTACTTGTGCATGTCTGTGTGCGTACTTGTGTGTGTTAGAAAATGTATAGAAAATGACAGCCTCTCCCAACGGAATATATTTTATTGTGATGTTATCAATAACTTCATAGTGGAAAAAAGATTCCCCATTATTATTCAGAATAGTAATCAAACTGCACAACTATTATTATGTTCTTAAGTTAACTATTTTCTGTAGTAGTACATCACTTGGAAAAGGGGACTTAATATTTTTTCATTTTCCAGTTTGGATTCCTGCATTTTTCGAATCAGATAAGTTTCTTTCATCGTCAATTCACAAGATTAACAAGCTAGCAACACTAAGGGATATTTGGATATTAAAAAAAATTACCTATGACTATGGCTTCTTCGTCGAAGGCACGTTGATAAAGTATTTTTGGAGGGACCAAAAAACCATGGGAATTGCAGAAATTATTTGTTGGGAATCCAACAGTCACGGCCACCACAAATGTCGACAAAATTATGAGGATATACGAGATAATCATATTCTGTCTCACCGAGATGAAAGAAAAAAAAATTCTATTATAACGACGTTGTTTCAACTTGGGATGTTGTTAAATTTATAGGTCTCAACGTTTGCAGGTAAATGCTAATAAGGATGGATCTGAATTCACTAGTGCGTGCTTCCTCGCAGTAGGGTTTCTGAGATACGCAGACTGTGTCATGTTTATCAGAATGGACTTTGGCTAATCTACGTTGATAAATGCAATACTCTGGTCGAAAAAATCGCGTTCCAGATAAATTATCATGTAGGCTGGTCAGGGTCTCACGTTACGTTACGTTCAACTTTTCCCTCATGCCAATCGGACGTGTATTTTCTTTCATTGCTTCTATTCGTTTGATATTCTTCTGAATCTGCGAGCTCAGACATTGCTATATTTAGACAAATTATCTTTCTTGCAACAGCAAACAATTCTGAGGTGCTGATGCCTTTGAAATGCCTTCAAAACGAGTTTTCATTGGGATTTTTCAAGAAAAAAAATCGTATCTTATTCAGCAAATTTTGGAGAATGATTATCCTTAACCAGCAAGTGCAAATACTTACTTCCTGGGAAATTCCACTCAATATCTAAATTGGACAGAAAATTTGAGACCATGAGTTCTCACCTTAACACAGCAAAAAAACCTGGACTGCGACCATGTAACTTTTTCATGTTCACTGATTCCAAAACGGTAGCTGGTTAAACCGGCTCAAAAGATAGCAGGCGCAGGTTAAAATTCTACTACCAACGTCTCGGTTGGAATAAGGAAATGGCTTCGAAACTGAAGGCATTTTCGGTCAAGCAAATAGAAGTTTTCACTTAACAAAAATACTAGTTGCAATTCGCAAGTGTCATCGGACGTGGAATCGCCCCCCGATCATAACTGCATACTTTTTTACCCCAGACGCTTATTACTTTTTGCTTCCTCATACAGGACGCTATGTGATGGTGGAAGTGATTTTTTTCCAGTTTTCAATGTCATTGTACTCAAAATTCTCCAAAACATCATATCTAGAAAAAATGTCCGGATGTGCGTGTGCGTGTGCGTGTGTGTGTGTGTATGCGCGAGACATGTGCATACGGGTGTATGCGTCGACGTCGCGAAAAAAACAATGGCGTGTGGGACATACAGAATCCGCGGATCCAGAGAGAGAGAGAGAGAGAGAGAGAGAGAGAAAAATTTAATACAAGGGTGTGCGTTTTTGACACACCCTATATATTGAAAAAGAAGGTGGCACACTACGGCGGCACCCGACACCCACACCCCCCTCCGCACTCCCGCAAACCTCTCACCCACGACGCCGACCGATCGCACTCGCGACGGTCGACTTCTGGGGGAAAGGAGTGGGGATGGGAGTGAGGATAGAAGCGGGAGTGGCCATAGTGTGCCACCTACTACTTCCCTACTATTTTGCCCTGATTTTCTTGCTATAAAAGGCCCCGATTAAACGCAACTCCCCGCGGGTAAATTTATTAGGGTTGTAGTTTGGCCCCGATTAGATTTCCCTAACATCATTCGGGCCCTTGTCGGGAAGCCCGATGGGGCCACTAAGTGGGCGGTCACGTTTTTCCGGCTGGGGCCATATAAGGCCACCAAATCGGGGCCTATAGACATACCACACGTTGGCCATTTCGGATCCATGGAATCTCCAGAACCAAGCCTCATAATGGTCCAGGAACTAACCTTGTTGAAGCCCAAGCATAAGCATGGCGATATATCCCCACGGATTAGATTTAGAAAACGGGAATGGAACAAAGGAAGTAATTAATGATCGTGCGACAAGTGATTATGTGATAACGGCTATATCTTTATTTAAAATGGAACAACAATATAAACTACTGTTAGGAATATTTTACGAATTTTTGAATGCTAAAAGTTTAAAGCGTTGCTGATGTGGAATGGAATATAATCGAAAAACAACGTTGAAAATGAAAAAAAAAACTGTAAAATTGAACTTGAAAAAAAAAAAAAAAAACAGACTCGATCAGACACTTCTGTCTTAGTTGTGATTGGCTGGCGGCACACGCAATTTTCTCCCCCCATCCCAGCCCTGGGCGTTGTTCAAGCCTAATGCCAGACTGCGGTAGAACATCTGTTCCGTAACGCTGACGTCTCTCGAATACGACTTAGCCCTTTGTGTCACGCTTTTTATTTTCAGTGCAATCGGCTTGAAATTTAGTACTTGAGAGTTTTCGGGGTCGCTGGCTACGATTCCACCCTCAAATTTTCGAAATTCAAAATGACGGATCCAATATGGCGGTCAAAAATGCAGAAAATAATTCAAACCGCATGATATTTGGTACTCGGGGGTTTTCGGCGTCGTCGGTTATGATTCCATCCTCAACTTTTCAAAATTCAAAATGGCGGATCCAGTATGGCAGCCCAAAATGCAAGAATGAATTCAAACCGCATGATATTTGGCGACCGGGGGTTTTCGGGGTCCCTGATTACGATTCAACCATCAAATTTTTTTAATTCAAAATGGCGGATCCAATACGGTGGCTGGAAATGTAAAAATAAATTCAAACCGCATGATATTTGGTACTTGGGGGTTTCCGGGGCCGTTGATTACGGTTCTACCTTCAAAATATCAAAATTCAACATAGGGGATGCAATTGTCACAACCGACGTTTTGTTTTATATTTTTTTAAATCTATATATAAAAGAAACCTAAAGTTTCCTTTCCGAGAACTGTTAGACAACACTTGACACTACTAGGCATAAATTATGACATGCG
The DNA here is from genome assembly GCA_030522525.1 of Campopleginae sp. 14b. NCBI lineage: Eukaryota > Metazoa > Arthropoda > Insecta > Hymenoptera > Ichneumonidae > Campopleginae sp. 14b. The sequence goes on from JAPYYS010002151.1 coordinate 20,570, forward strand.
ACACACTCTCCAAAATTGAGACTAAATCTGTAACCGAAACACTTATAGACTAGCCTCTGCTACACTTCTGGACTATTCTATTTACTATCTTTAACATCCGTTCCTCTAATTAGGTCATGACAATCTTACTTCCGAAAAAACCTATAAGCCCCTTCGGTTTTCTACACTTTCGAGTCCTATAAAAGGGCCATGTTTCTACTCGATCAACGTATTCTGTTCGCACCTAGCGTCGCGTCTATACGGTTGACGTAGTTCAGTCTATCGTCTAAAGTCTTTAAAACCAAAGATTATTCAAAACTCATCGTCATAAAGTAATACAAGTAAGATTCATCTGAAGGCCACCTCTCCGGTAACGTAAACAATTATACTGTATCAAGTTTGTATTTCATCATTTATTTTACTAATACCCTGTTTTCATTAAAAGTGCATACAGAACTAGACACTCTTCGGTTATTGAAACACCCCTATCCCCTCTCCTAGCTGCAACCTAGATAAAAGGCAAGACTTCTCGAGGTCTATTGGCGTGTGCCCACCAAACTCTTAGGAGTATATCTATATACACGCGTAGCGTATAGACATCTGGATAGGAAAGCCCATGGAACATAGTGTTTGCCGCTCAACACTCAAACATCCAACTTTCCTTTCACGCCGTTCGGACGTGACACAATATAGCTGTAAAAATTTACAATACGGTGCAAATATGATGAAAATGTATATTTTTGCATCTTTGGTCCCCCATATTGGATCCGCCATCTTGAATTTCTATGGTTTGATTGGAGATTTATATTCAGTGACCCTGAAAACCCCCGGGTACCAAATTACGCTTTCATCAAACAATTTCTGCATTTTTAGTCCGCTATATTGGATCCACCATCTTGAATTCCCAAAGTTTGATTGAAGATTCGCAATCGGTGTCCCCGAAAACCCCCGGGTTCTAAATTTCGCTCTCATCAAAGGATTTTTGCATTTATAGTCAGCCATATTGATTCCGCCATTTTGAACTTTGAAATTTTGATGGTGTCAGGGCAGCACCCTTTATATATTTTTTCCCAAACTCTTTCCTACATTCGTACCCGATACCTTACATCCGTTCGTAACTCTTTCTCACACTCCAAACTCCTAGCTTAGCATCCTAATCTTATCACCGCATTCCTCAGCACCTTCTTTGTCCCACGAGCCTCAACTTCTCCTCCGCTTCATCTCCCCACTACCACTTCACCAAATCGGGTTAATTACAAAATCTGCGAAAGAAAAAGATACAAAAAATTATTAACTCAATGAATTATAATTAAAGTAAAAGACAGTAGAAATGCTTATCGAATATCAATTCGTAAGGTTTGGTTCCTTTCAATATCAGCTTTTGGCCTTTTATTTTTGAATCTCGTACATACGTGCACTCTATTGCAAATTTCTGCGTGAAATATTTTCTGATAATGACGTCTATAGTTTTTTTCACGGAGTTCTCGGCAATGGAATCCAAAGCTCCGTGCTGTAACAAACAAAAGGCAATTAGTGGCGGATTCTTAAAATCAATAGTTCAAGTTCACTGTCAAAAATAGTTCTTGAACTAAAGTGAAGGAGAAAAACCGAAACATAAATATACAAAATCAGTTCGAAATCCATCCTCATTTTTAAGTCGGTCGTCGAATGTTCTAAAGTCTCCGACTGATTCTATCTGTCCAATGTTATATTTTTCGAAAAAAATATTGATCCGCCTTCCGCCTTCTTCGTTGATCTCTCCAGTGCATAGCGCAATTCGCGGACCTTTTTGGACTGGACTTTTGAAATAGCGAAGACCTGCATCATTATGCGGTATAGCTGCCGTACATCTGCAAAAATCAGACATATTGAATTTATTCGTTAACAGCGTGTTTTTTTTCACGTTGAATTCGATCAATTTTATAAGTAAATTTAAAAAAAAAAAAAAACATGGGCTGGTCACGAATAAATTGGTTCCTAAACCATTTTGATTTGATTTGATTCAAAGCGTTAAAGAATCAATGAATTAATTTATCCGTGGAACAAAATGTTCGAAAAGATAACGGAGGAAATCGGAAGAAGAATGTGCAAAATAGAGGAAGTGGCGAGTGCAATAATAACAAACAGAAATGAAATAGAAATGGACAAAAACATAGTGCGAACTAATAGATTGACATATGCGGAGAAAGCGAAAGGTGAGATAAATGAGTGTGCGATAATTGAACCGGTACAAAAAAATCCATCGTATAACGAAACGGTGGGAATAATAAAAAATAATCTGAATGTAATGGAACTTGGCATCGGAATAGATAGACTTACGAGAGGATCGAAAGGAAAAGTGATTATTGACGTAAAAGAAAAACAAGACCAACAAATACTAAGTGCGGAATTGAAAAAAGGACTTGGAACCGAATACAAAATATACGGACCGCTAAAAAAATTACCAAAAATCAAAGTTAATTTTTAATTTTGTGCTGCGTGGTTCGCTCAAGGCCGGCCGCACGCGGCCCGCGCCGTTTTGTATTCGCTCTGTCTCTCTCTCGCCCGAGTCGCCGTCCGTCCGCGTATTCATCGCCAATTCTATTTTGTTTCGTTATTCGTCGCGCGTTTCCGACGGGATTAGTGTAGTATTATATTTCGAGATAATTATTCCCTTCGGATCTTGTTGTGATCGATATTTTGCTTTGCGTCGTTCCTCGGTCCTCGCGACCGCTTATGTCGCTCACTTACCTGCCTTCGAGCCTGCGTTGCCCAAGATTGCGAATTACCTGCGCCACCGTGCGCCCTCTGCGCTCTTGTCATTACCTGAGGGAATTGGCTACATCCCTCCGCCAGGTTTCCTAACTACCTGCCTTCGGGCCCTTAGGTACCACATTCGACGCTGGGCCCTGCCCCGCTAGTGACGCAGCCCCTCGGGGCTTGCTCCGATTGTATGCGTCCGCTTGTGCGTAGTTTGCCTAACTACCTGCTCTTGGGCTTTAGTTACCTGAGTACCTGCTTGCTGACCGCGTTAGTGCCGCACACACTAACGCCACTATTATCGCGGCGTTCCGTTATTCAACTCGTCCGTACCGTCGGCAGACGCGTGTCAAAGTATTTCATGTAAATTCATCCAATTTGGTTTCCTGTTTCAAATAAATTATACATTACAATTCATAATTCGCGAGCGTGTTATTTCTTTGCATTTTCGTTGTGTTTGTTACTCTCGCCCCGATCCAGCCCCTCTACCATTGAGTATCTCAGTTGAGCTGAGTAGTCGGACCATCCGGAGCTCTCGTGTCCTTCAGATGCCGTGGCCTGCACACCTGGGTTGGAGTGAGCGAATTTGGAGTCGGCGTAGCTGGCGGTACTCTAAATCCTATTACAAATAGACCGCACGTGCAACCTTGAGGTACCGTCGTATTTCGTTTGTTTTGATTCGATTCGGAGAGGCCGCGTCGGCTCGCCGAGTCGAATACCAATTTAAGATGTCTGTGTTCACGCAGCCGCATGGCGCGGGACACAATAGGACTTCGTTGACTCCGTATACTCCGAAATCATAACAAGACTATTTCGACTGTTTTTTACCCAAATTTTATTACCGCTTTGTTTCGTGAGTGCCCTAAACCCGGTAACAACAAGAGTTTATATCACGCCTATTTTTCTGAGAGCGATTAATCCTTTGTGGTCATCGGCGAGCATAAACACGGCCAGCAACGTACGGCTGAAGATAATCCTTTGTTATGAATAATCATAGCTCATAAATTACCACGAACCGATCGAGTCTGCCCCGACTAATTCCTGCGAAGAAACAATCATATTGAAAACAAAGCCGCGAAGAACAAAGGCCTCACGTAGACCCCAGTCGGTTCCGCGTTAATCCGAGAAGCAAAACAATCACAAAACCGAAGAGTTGACCGTGGTACCAGCGTCAATCCCCTGAGTGACAGGTAAGCCGGTAAACAAAAAAATAAACGAATAACACCGAGTGTTCGTCACTAACCAAGACTTATCCCCTCCCTAACCGGTACGAGCGGACCAGCTCCCCCACTCCGAGCACACCACGACCCACGGAGCAGAAGACTCGAGGCGACTCGATCATTCCTCGAGAAGCTCCCGCAGCGACCGGTCACCGCCGAATTCGAACCTCCGTGTTACGCGAATGATTAGGACTCAGCGCGATTACCTCCTCGATTAGTTGCCTTCTACCTGAGCTTGGCTCCACGCTAGCTACCTTTTACCTGAGCCTAGCCTCACTGGCCCTACGCTAGCTACCTTTACCTGAGCCTAGCCTTACTTTAGTTGCCTTTTGCCTGAGCTCGACTCCACGCTAGCTACCTTTTACCCGAGCCTAGCCTCACCTTAGTTGCCTTTTACCTGAGCCTGGCCCTACACTAGCTGCCTTTTGCCTGAGCTCAGCTCCACTCTAACGGTTTTTTATCTGAGCTTAGCTCCACCCTAGTTACCTTGTACGGGTGGCAATCACGCGCCATGGATCCGGAGGACCTCAACAGTCCTACCGAGCCGGTGGCGGTACTGCCCGGGATGCCATCCCCCTCGCTAATCCGCACTAACGACAGAGCCGGAACCCTAGACGACCAGGGACCCCAGTGGCCACCCACATCCCTCAAGAATCCGGGTCCCGGCTGGGGTTCGGTCATGGGCCCGACTCTAGCCGCGGACGACAGCCTCGGGGCTGCCCACCAAACGGCGAGCGGAATAACTCGAACCACGGGGAGTATCCGCGGCCCTTTGGTCATGGCCACGACCACGGACCACTCCTAAGCTGGAACACAGGGCTGGCGAGAACACACCCAACCGCCGGGTGCATGGGTTCACCCGCCGCTCGGAGGCCTAGAGTCGGGCACCTGCCCCCCGTGGTACGAGCACGGGATCAGCAGACGAACGCAGGGGCACCCCGCCCTCTCGAGCACACGGACCCGGCTCTCGGGCCCCTGGCCAGCCGCCGCGCCCCAGGGAGCGTTCCCCAGGGGCGAACATTCCGCTCAAGTCGCTTACTTACCGCGCGTTGACAACGGGCCGGCACCGCCGTTCGCCAATCCACCAGGCGGGCAAAGGGCCGGATCGAACCCAACACCGGCTACGGGTCAGGACTACTCACCTTATCGGTCCGCCGCCCCCGCTACCTCCGTATTGCATGCCATGAGGAAATGGAACCTATCGTTCTCCGGGAAGAAGGGCGAGGATGTCGACACCTTCCTAACAAGGATAGCGGAGGGCCGCGCAATCATGCACATGGCGGAAGCCGACCTAATCCGCTGTTTACCATTCTTCTTGACGGGAGTAGCCCTGCAATGGTTTTGCAACGACAGCGACCGCTGGACATCGTGGAGACACTTCAAATCCGCGTGTCGCTCGCGTTTTGGGGACCCCGACTATCAATACGCATTACGGGAGGAGATCATGAAGCGAAATCAAGGACTGGACGAGCCCGTGGCTGATTATTTGACATGCTCGCGAAGACTTTTCAACCACCTCCATCCACCTTGGAGCGAATCCAAGCAGATCCAGTACGCCCACCGCAACCTTATGGCCCGCTTACACGTGGCGATCCATCGAGACGATTTGCTCGACTTCGACCCGGTTGAGCACATCGCAGTGAGGCTAGAGAAAAGTTTTCAGGCCGCACGCTCCTATCGCGCCCCACCCGCACCCAATCAATCCCTTTGCCCGGAACTCGCCTACTACGGTTCCAGAACAGCTGCACCGAACCCCACGTGGAAAGCATTCGCTGCAATGGACGCTTGGCCCGAGCTCGGGGGAGGCGAGAAGTCTCCTGGAGCCACCGGGACGACAGGCTCCGACGCTCCCGCACCCGCGCCCGAAACCCTGAACGTGGCATTAAGAACGGATGGCCCGCGTTGGAATCGGAGACTGGCCTCGAAACCGACCGCCAATAAACCCAGCACACCAACACTGAACGCCTCCGCCGAACCCTTGCAGGCCCTCAACCCCTTCCCGACCAACGAGCTCGCTGCAAACCCGAACACCCAGACCTAGAAGCCTTCGCGTCCAACCAATTGTTGGAACTGCGGAAAACCAGGACACCGGTTTAACGCCTGCGGCGAGCCACGGTCAACCTTCTGCTACCGTTGCGGTAAACGCGATCTTAAATCCCCACAGTGCACGTGTGCGGGAAACCGCTAGGGGCGGGCCCGGACCCCAAACGATCGAAGCCCGCCGTCAAATTACCTGCCCGTACGAGACCTACTACCTGTTCCCAACCAGACGAACCCATCTGGTGCGGAACCGTGCAAACCGAAGAGAGCGCAACCCCGTTTTTCGTATCTTTCACTATTCAAGGCCAGCCAGAGAGGGCGTTGTTCGACTCGGGGTCTAGCCGAACGTTCTTAGGCCCCATTTCGATACAGTGGATCGACAAACTTAGGGTGACCCGAGAGGGTTGTCACCCACGCGGCGTAGAGATGGCAGGCGGGCAGAGGGCCACAGCGAACGAAGTGGTCAACCCCGTCGTTTACTTGAACGGAAGCCCATTTCGGCTGACCACCTACCGGCTCCCGGTCTTAGTGTTACCCTGTATCCTGAGGTTAGACTTCATGCGCGCCGCGTAATGGGTTGCGGACTTTGCTAGCGGGAAATGGTTCAGTTGGTTCGAACCCCAACGTATCCACAGTTTCGAGGTGCAAATGGGCCCTGCGACTGCGCAACAACTGTGCTGTGGGCACGCGATTCGAACTCCTGGAAGACCTAATAGCCCGAGAAGTACCACCCACCTCGAAGACACCGGGCCGCACCAACCTCACGGAACATCACATCGATGTCAGCGGCCACGCGGCAATCAAACAGCGGTACTACGCGGTCTCACCTTCGATCGAGAAGGCGATCCATGAAGCGGTCCGGGAGATTCTCGCCGACGACGTAATGGAACCTTCGTCTAGCGACTGGTCCAGCCCAATAGACATGGTAAAGAAACCCAATGGGAAAGTACGCTTTTGCTTAGATTTCCGCAAAGTGAAGGAGGTCATTAAAAAGGACGCATATCCCATTCCGCTAACGAATAGCATCCTCGATCGCCTACGGCAAGCGAACTATATCACCACCCTAGACTGAAGCCAAGCATACTTTCCAATTCCTCTAGCGAAAGATAGTCGCGAGATCACAGCCTTCACTTTCCCCGGAATGGCTCTCTTCCAGTTCAAACACATGCTATTCGGCTTGACCAATGCCCCAGCTACCTTCCAACGCCCAGCCGACAAGCTAATCGGCCTAGAAATGCAACCCCACGTCAACGTCTATCTCGACGACATTATTATCGTGACACCCACCTTCGAAGAACACTCAACTTGGTTGAAACGAGTCCTGACTAAGATCCGTAATGCCAGCTTAACATTCAACCCCGAGAAGAGCGAGTGTTGCCACTCCGAAGTCGAATACCTCGGCTTCCTCGTGAACCACGAGGGTCTGCAGATCGACCCGGACAAAGTCGCCCCCGTAGTAAACTACCCGGCTCCCCGAAACTTAAAACAACTTGACCGATTCCTCGGCATGGCCTCCTGGTATCGCCGATTCATTCCCGCGTTCGCCACGCTAGCCGGCCCTCTAACCTCTTACTTAAGAAAACGGCAGCTTGCACCTGGGGACCTCCTCATCAGAAAGCCTTTCAGGACATTCGGAATTGCCTAACCACCTCGCCTACCCTAAGCTGCCCGAATTTTGAACTCCCGTTCGTACTACGAACAGACGCCAGTAGCGTAGGGCTAGGAGCCGTTCTTACGCAAACTATAGACGAGACTGAACACGTTATAGCTTACGCAAGCCGGGCATTGAATGCCGCAGAGAAGAATTACACTACAACCGAGCAGGAATGCCTAGCCGTGGTCTGGTCCGTGCGAAAGTTCCGCTGCTTCGAGGGTTACCACTTCACAGTCATAACAGACCACTCGAGCCTACGTTGGCTACATAAGTTAAAAAATCCAATTACGTCATAATCCACCGCAAGGGTGCGCTACACCACGTACCCGACGCCCTCTCCCACATCCCTGAAGAAACTTGCGCGATGATAGGGGCCCTCGCCCCGAGCAACGACCTATGGTACACACGCAAGTTCCGAGCAGTGCGCCGTCATCCCGACAACCACCCCGACTGGAAAGTGGAGGACGGGCGACTATACACCCCCCCCCCCTCGCTTCCCAGCTCTCGAGATCGGGGACTTGGACGCTTGAAAAGTCGTAGTAGAGCTGTGGGGATCCTGGACCACTTCGTGGTGAGGGGCATGCGGTGGCGGGGGCGCGGCTCCCGGCACCTCAGGTCCCGCGTCTCGGAGCTGGACCCCGCTGTTCCCCACCATGGGTAGATGGGTCGGGTTGGATCCCGATGTGCGAGAGAGAGGGAGAGATGTGGGGAAAAAAAGAGGGAGGTGGATAACACGACAGCGGATAGATCCGAAGCGTGTGAGAGAGAGGGATAGATGCGAAGAATGATGAGATGGAGAGAGATGAATGGATTGGGGAATAATATGGAAAGAATTACACATTGGATAGAGTAGGTGGGAATCATGCATCGGGTTGGTTTTATAATTGAAAATTATTGAAAACTTTTATACATGCCACACTACATTTTTATTTTAATAAGGAAAATACATTG
>JAPYYS010002152.1:0-15947 GCA_030522525.1 Campopleginae sp. 14b
CGAGCATAAAAGAAAGAACGATAATATTGAAACCTCCAATGTCCAATGGGGCCCAGTTTTTTTTTTTTTATTTTTTTTTTTTTTTTTTTTTTTTTTTTTTTTTTTTTTTTTTTTTTTCATCTCCACAGTCAACAGTTAACCTCCCTCTATCCTTCTCCCATTAAATGGAAAACCCTTTTGCGTAACGAAGATTTAGCGCTCGTTCGTTTCTTTGGATTCGTTGATTCAACCATTTTCTTTCTCATAAATAAGTATGAACGTGTTTGCACTTTTTGTCAAGACGTTTTTCATCGTTTATTAAAAATTACATTCGTATGCGTAGATGCAATTCTATAGAGAGACTGTAAGGGTTTGTGGGCGAGGATGATGCAGATTTTAATCGTGCAATCCATTTCCCTATTTTCTAGTTTCGTTTTTATCAAAAAATATATTTAAAAAGCGACTTTTTTATGATTATTATCATTCCTCGATTTGCCACGTCATTGGATCTCGTATTTTTGTTAAATTACACTTCGAAGCTTCTACAAAAAAATCAAACAAAATTGTAATTCCAAGTTATATCTTGGTCTCATAAATTAGTACGATTAGTTTAACAACAATAACAAAAACCCATAACAAAATAAATGGTAAGTATCATCAAGCAAAAAAAAAAAACAATCAAACTTTTTTTATCGGATTCGGAAAATGAAAAATTACTTAATATCGTTAATAAATTACTTTGGCGAAGAAAGAAATGCAAATTTGTTGATATTCTTGAAATCTTGTTTCCCGAGAAAAAATGCCGGAAATAAATGCCAAATGAAATGGAAAAGCATCGTATTCTCGTTAGTCACGCTCAAGGTTAATAAAATTGGGGGAAAAAAAATAGATTGTGCAAGCTTGTTAAGGGGCCACGATATGTTTTGGTAATTCCAATCATCAACGCGTCACTCTCCCCACCCGATGTCTTTCAACGATGGAACAGACACGTTCATACTAGGCAACGAAGATAATGACAAGTTTTTTATATTCGTTAGATATTTAGCAACGAGGCCGTAATCAAAAAAGTTTAGACTCGTCAAATCGTTATAGATGCGATTGGTTGTCTCGGTTAAACCGTTCTGAACTTTCTCCAGATTTTCCATACTCGTTAACGAATGCTTTTGCGCGACGTAAGCTCCTGAAACAAACAAACAAAACACGAAGCCCAGGCTAGGATTTTTCTGCTCTGCGCTCATTTTCATTTCAATAATTTCTCTCTCACTCTTACTCCGTCATCCTTGCCGTTCTGCACTATTTAAATCATGAACGATAGCCTTTGTTTTCTATTCTGGTAGCCTGGAGACATAAATAACCCCAATTTTGAAAAATTCATATCTCCGGAAAAATCCAACGCAAAAAGACCAACTTGGGCTCATTCTTTTCCTTTTTTAATGCAGAATCACGTGAGCCCGGGGTAGTTTTGCTTAAAGCCAAAAAATTGCTAAAAAATGCGGTAAAACCATAAAAAAAATGGGACAACGAATATGATCAATTTCACAAATCCTGCCTTCCCAGCCTCCCAGGATCCTATTTCCTCATTCTAGTCTCCTTTTATTTCGTGAAATAGAGCTATTCGCCCGATTAATCAAAAATAATTCTGGTCCAGTTTAAAAAGAATAGAAAACGAATACAAAGAGGAAACGAAATGGATGAGAAAAAAAAAAATTCCCTTGCAATATCGAAAATTCACCTTTCAGAGCATTTTTTTCATTTGTTTCAAACTCACCAGCAAAGAGGAGAGGAGGCAAAAGTACGAGCCACAAAAGTCTCGATCTTCTTCCTTTCCAACGACCACGGAGACTCGTGGCTCGACTCAACAGCCAAGTGTCCAAATAAAGTGTCCTGACCAATAGAAAATAGAGATACTGCATTGAGCGACCGACCGGAGCCCAAGCCTTCTTCCATTTAGATTCTGCAAATATCAAAATCGATTAGTTTTCTCGATAAAAATTTAACCGCTTCGCGAAATCGAAACGAATCTCTTTTTTTTTGTCTAATTTCAATTTCAATATTTTCATGAACCTCGATAACGATAATATCCGTGACTAGGTGTTGCGTTTCTTCTTTGGAATAATGCAACATTTACGAACTGCCAAACGCTGTGGACCCACATAACGAGAGTAAGTCCAGCAATTTCCGTCCATTGATGTATTTTCCATTTTTTCTCTCGATTTCCTGTTCGCGAGAAAACTGCTTCATCGAGTTCGTTGTCCGAGTCCAGTTGAGACGAAATTCCGTAGCTGGACAAAACAAAACAAGGAAAAATCGTTTCAAGTCGATAATTCTTTCTTTCTTTTTTTTTTTTTTTTTTTTTTTTTTTTTTTTTTTTTTTTTTTTTTTTTTTTTTTTTTTTTTTTTTTTTTTTTTTTTTTTTTTTTTTTTTTGTACTGGGCGAGGAGAGTTTTTTTGTAAACAATCGAACCCTCCGATTTGTCTGCCATCGTGAGGCTCGACCGGAGTCGACAAGAATTCAAGTCGTTCTGTGTACACGAAGAAAGAATTTCAGAAGTTTGCACAAAACAAAGAGACGAGAAAATTAATTTAGAACTTGATTATAAAATTTGTCGATATTTTTCGGATTTTTAAACGAAATAAAATGGCTCACCAGGCGATTTTGTTCAATGGTTTCTCTAGCGTCTTCGTCCAACGACTCACCGTAACTTTCTCTCGTGCCACGTGAGCATTGGCTCAAATTTTGTTGGCTCAAAGAGTTGACACTGCCGCTCGTACTGTTTCCGTCCGAATGTATCGACGGTCGCGACATATTTGGCATCGCTAATACCCCCGGCGCTATCTCGTATCGCGATTGCGAGTGTTGCGAATACGTGTAATCAGTTTTGGGAAATACACTGGAAAATTGATGAATAAACGGATTAAAGAAGGAAAAATTGGCGAAAGCGAAGCGTAATCTGTATAAATTTTCGATCGTGTCGGGTTTGCTTGGAAATTTGGTCTTTGACGAGTGGAATCTTTGTGTTCGTGTGTCTGGATCACTGAAGGGTAAGTCGAGGCCTTTGTCTCCGTCATTCTTGTGTTTACAAACATGGCTACGCGAGTTGATTTCAATGGGAATTGAGTTTCTCGTCGAAATTTTCGCAAAAAATTGGTTTTTTTTTTTTTTTTTTTCCGGGAAATTAAGGAAAAAAACTCACTTCCACCATTCTCCGGCTTGTTTGTATATTTCGTAGGCCGAGCCAGGTCTGCTAGGAGGATCTTCCTTCTCGCCTTCTTCCGACGAGTAGTCACTCGTGATGGTCCGCCTCGGTGTGACGCTCTTCCGTTTATCCGTTGCCTTTGTTTCCGACGAACTTTCTTTCGTCTCGGATTGTCCGTTTGAAAAAATTTGCCTCTTTACTCTCTGACGTTCGGAACGACGCTCAACTTTCCGCGATACATTCGACGACGTCGAACTCTCCGAACGACGACTTTGCTCGCTCGTCATCGTGTTTTCCCGTTTTGATTCCTCTTTGCTCTCCACTATCGTTTCTATACTTTTATCTCTTTGCTTTGCCATGCTGCCTGGTCTGCAAAATCAATTAGGCACACATTGTTATTCAGTCGGGATTCTCATTCAAACAAAAAATAAGGCGCAATCTTCAAATTCCAAAGAGACAAATTGTTTTGGACAATTATTCGCGAATTATATGGTTTTTTGAAGCTCCCCGGATCATACGGATCGTTTTCGTCCTGTCACTTTTATATTTCACGAATTTGGAGAGGAAAAAATGTGAAAAAATCATGGAATGCTCTCCATTTCATCCAACTTCAAAGTTTCATGATCGTTACGGTTATTGAATTCGTTTAATGTCAGAAAAACATAAGATTTTTTGAAAAAAGTTGTTGCCAGCGTCACAAAAGACCCGTATAATTAGCGGAACATAAAAATATGAAATTTTCCATTACAACGATCTCGTTCCTGAACGTCGGCTACTGGTCACTTCTCCGGGGGTCTGAGATCTCTCTCGGCTTTTGCTCCTCAGGTCATAATGATGCTCCAATGTTTCCAAATCGTTTGAAGTTTGATTCAGTATCATCGGAGTGTGCGATCTCGACCTGCTTCTGCTGCGCAGCTCGTAATGGTGCTGCGCTCCTTCATCCATTTTTCTTATAAAATTGCAAAAAGTTTTTCAATTAACGAAAAAAATTGGTCCATTCTCATGGTTGAGCTTTTGGAATGTGTCTTGAAAATCGATTAGAAAATAAGAGAGAATTCGCCGATTTGTTGATAAATTTTGAAATTAGGACAAAAAACGAATGAAAGAAAATTTTAGCCCACGAAAAACCAATTTTCAATCACTCGTTGTTGTAATTTTTTTGAAATACTATGTGTCAAATTAAAATATTTCTATAACAATCATTTTTAAGCAGAAAATCTCAATGTTTTTAACTTTTACTGGAAAAGTCGCGATGACTTTATCGCTGAATCGTACGACCTTAAGGAAACATAACTGAATGAAAACTTTGTCAAACCAGAGTAAATAATATACAAGATTCAAGGACGAAAAACGGGATATCAAGTCACTGGGCAGTCATGATCGTTAAAACGCGATGAAATAATTAATACGAAGCCGATAAGTTTCGTTGAGTTGCGGTAGTGGGAATTGCAATAGTAGCAAGAAAGCATGGTCACGCAAATACGTACGATATTCAAGAACATCTAAAAATAGTTTGGGCCTCTCCCAAACAGCAGTTCGTTTCTTTCCATGGACGACTTGCTTCGACTCGAAGGGTTTTTATTTCGAGCTTTTTTAGCGTTGCCCTTTTCTTTTTATCGGTCGCGAAAAGGGATAGAAAGTGCGAGAACGGAGAAGACCCATGCGGCGAGTCTCGGTGCATGTGAAAAAATGCACCAAAAATATTGGATAATTGTGGCCGCACGCAGAGAATTCGCGGGACGAGAAAAAATAATTTATTCGTATCCGCGCAACGGATTTTTGACCGTGACTTCATCGCCTGGTTCACTACACTACACCCCCCGCCCACTCTGAAACGTATTTTACGCACCTTATCTTTTAACCAAGAAAAAACGTTGAACGGTCCATTTCTTTTTCACAAATCTTTTTCAATCCATATGCGAGGATTTTTCACCGCTATACCCGGTGACACGAGAGAGTTTTATCAAAACTTCGATCAACGGTAAAAAAATTGTCTTGCGTGTAAGGAAAGCCGGAGACATAGTAGTATTTTCTTCGATGCTTATCCCCCGGAAATTGCAGATCTTAATTTTACCACTACATTTATAAATAGATATGCAAAACTTACCGGGATAAATTCGGTGGCTAAGATTTCGCGAGGGAACGCGCTCTCTGGGCGATAAATTTCGAAACACTCGTATCTCACACCATCGAAAAAAATTATAATTCCCCTTACGCGTGCGATTAAAGACGCGCGTAAATAAAACACTTTTTCACTAGCGTTCCTTTTTTTCTTGTAGTTTGTCAACAACACGGGATCGCATGCAGTCGGAGAGCGGAGAATAAGATCACTAACGATTCTCCCTCGCGCTCAGCGATCTATTTTTTTTAATAATACGTTACGTCTGTCCCGAAATTAATAAACACATTAAAATCAACCGTAGGTCCTTCCTTTTTTAATTAGCCCGACGATAAAACGATGACGCACACACGTTTTACCGTACTAAACAGAGACGGATGTCGAATCCCTGCTGTTACACTACAAAAGTTATGCAGCTGACCTAACAGTTTTTTTCCCTCTTCTCTTTTTCTCCGCCTCTACGATGGCCTTGCCGGAAGAGAGCGCACAGCGTCATTTTCCGTAAATAGAATGTGTCGCCTACGCCTGTTTTATCGTCTGTTGGACAAACAAGTCAGCCTTGTGCGCCTAAGAAAACGGCAGCAGCGCCGTGAGTGCCAAGAATTTTGGAACTATTACGATCGTACCGTCAGTAAAACAGCGACGACTGCCGCGTTATGCACGCAAAGCTATAAAGTTGAATGGACCACTTAGACTTTCTCATTTGTTTTTTTTTTTTTATTTCTCGTTCTCCGGTCCGTTGGCCTTTGTTTGTGATTGTTGGATTAACTAAAACATGACACATTTCTCCATAGTAACGTTGCATCGATTCAGAGTTTCAAGAGGCAGAATTAGTACACGAAATAAAAGAATTTCTTTTTTTTTCTTCATTTATTCAATAATATTGACTCATTTCTGGGGTGTAATTGTGGGGGTCCTGATGTGTTACAGTCAAGAGTCATGTTTTCTGAGGATAAATTGAAACTGAAAGCATATGGTGAAGGATACGGGACACGAGACCGAAGTATGCTCGATCGTTCGATATAGAATATACTTTTGGGCATGAGTGGGAACGAGTGCGTACGAGGCATCGATAAAAGTATATAGAGGTTATAATAGCAGGGGGAAATAGAAATAAAGCGAGTTAAGATATATAAAACGTATTTCATAAGAATAATATGTAAATCATCGATCTCATCTCGAAAGAATGGCGCGTAATAAAAAACAATCGAAGAATACGGAAAAATTTATTTGCAGTTCATTATAGTATCCTCCAAATTTCGTAGATTCTCGTCGTGTTGATGTTTTTTTGCGACATCAGTCATGTGTATAGTGCCTGGAAATAACTGTCCAACGTGAAAAAAAAAAAAAAAAAAAACAAATCGTGTTCGATGCTGGTCTATCTCGTAGAAGAATTCTCAATGGTCAACGACGAATATATGTTTGATTTTTTTTTTTCTCACTGGGTAATATCGAACGAATATAATAGAAAGCTCGTAATGGGGGTGTCTTTCAGATTTTCGTGAATAAAAGTCGCGGTGTAGAGTAAGCGTGAGATCCAAAGATATGTGTATAGGAGCAGGCGAGAGAGTGAAAATAGAGACTCGCAGTTTAGGTTGAAATAGCCACCCGCAGCATAATCGCTTTGAGAGGAACTCATGCGGGATATTTAGACCGCGCGATTTGCCCCCGAGCCCTCGAAAAAGGCTCTTGCTCGCATGAGAAATAACATATTTCACGTTTTATATACGATGCGTTTAGTACGTCCAATATCTTTCGTTTATTCCGTCATGTATAAATGACGTGTTCTCACGAATTATGTGGGCGCAGTTCTCCGTCGAAATTCTATAAAACTCATTTGTCGTAATTTTCGTGATAGGTATACCCTAAACCTTCAGCGATGATGTATCGATACCGATACAATATATAGTTTTTATCGTGTATACCTTTTGAACCCTTTTCGGATCCCGGAATAGGTGTTTCGTAATTAAAATAAGTTTCCGTAATTAAACTTTTGGATACTCTTAAAAAATTGATGAATAAATATGATGATAAATTAAAAAAAAAATGTGTTCTTCGGACGAACGAATCCTCGTTCAATGTAAAAAATGACGCGCGATATGTCGCTTTTACGAGGCGACGCATTTATGACGGAGATCCATTTCGTTGGGCAGTTGAATTATCTCTTCGACACTCTCCTTCTGTGTGCGCTTGAATAATGATGGAACGTACTCGTCGCGGTCTCTCGAGACGGATGTAGCTCGCTCCGCGTCGAGTTAATCAGGATGCTACGTCACACGAGGAACATTTCAAAACGATTTATGTCGTGCCAAGCACATACTCACTAAATAATACTCGGATTTCTTTATTATTCTCTCGGCTATTGAAATTTTCCGTACTTGAAAACGTTTTTGTCATTCGATTTGAGCGAAAATCTATTTTCGAAAATAAAATCCTCTTTTTCCTGAAATTTTCGACTGAATTATTCGAAATTTTTGGTCATATTCGATTGGGACTTTGAAAAAATGGATTAAAAATGACGGGGAAATATGGGGCTCTCGTTCCAATAGAAAATATGTTTCCCTCTATTTTTATGGGATATTTTTATCCCAACACGCTCCACTATAATAGAGAGGCCACTTTTGCCTGTAAGGAGGGAAAGTTCATTCGAGCGGAATATCATGCGCACCCTCTCGATATATATCGCTGCCGCATTCAACAGGTTTTCTTGAGCTCTCGGTGAAAATTGACTCTATAATGAAAAAAAAAGGCCCGAGCTAACCCGCAGGGGTCCTCGATATTATGAAATTGCCGAACTTTGCCGAGTACTTGAATGTTTGCTATCTTACTGTCGGTGCTGACTGTCGGTCCATCAGACCGACCATCTTAATCGCTTCATAACTTCGTAACTTATTATTACGTGTCGATTGGGCTTTATAAATATTATAATGAAATCGAAACGGCAGATTCTCGCGAATTCGATGAATCGATCGACAATATTATTAAGTCAATTGACCTCGAGTTGTAGCGTTTATAAAAAAAAAATCGTGTTTTGGAAAAATTGCGAAAATTCGGTTTTGCTTGCGAAATTTGTTTCTCGTGAAAATGAAATGTTCGCGAAAGGCCATGCAGCCATGACAATATAGCATGCTCCAAGTCTCCCTTTGGTGGTTATATTTTCGATCTCACGCTTAGCAAGTACCGCGTCAAAGAGGACAAAATTTGGATTTTCTCAAGCTACCCTCATGCTGCGTATGAGGGGGCTCAACCGAAACGTTAAGAATAATGGTCAATCGTCGTTCGAAGCTTTTATCTATTTTTATCGTGAGAGTTTAAACGATGAGGGCGGGATAATTTTTCAAGCCTGATCGTTCACCGCCGCGCGCATCTTGAAATTGTCACAGAGTCGCGCGGTGAATTTCAGACAAATTATAAAAACATCAATTTTGTGCGGAGGCGTTGATATCTCCTCGTCCGCTACTAAGCAGGTGCTATTATTATTCGCGAGCTATTACAAAACTCCGTCACACACTAAACGAGTCACGCGCAAAACTTGTTACCAATTTGTCCCTATATCGATTATGATATTATTGTGGTGATACGTTCGTCTCCGTTGCAGATACCTTGAAAACAATATATTCTCCGGCAAAGTTCAACATGTCAAATTGGAGCTTTTTGCTTCCTTCTGCTTTTTCTTTGTTTCTCCATATTTCAATGTAAATGTACTTGAAATCTCCGAAAACATGGAAAATTCAAACGTTCATATCTCAAGAACGGTTTGAGCTACACGGCTAGCGTTTTACACACATGTTAGACCATACGAGCTCTTCATTCTCTAAGAATCGTACAGCATTTTGAAAATTTCGAAAAAACGCCTCCAAGACGCTCTAATTTCCGCAAATTTTCAGATCTATTGCTCATTTTTATTCTACAAATAGAGTATCATAATAGGATTGTTGGTATTGAATTTGGAAAATATCGACCGAACGGTTTAAATTTTATGAAAATATGAGATTTTTGAAAAATCCTCCAACCACATATAAGTTTGTACTTGCTCTTCGCTTTATAAAAAAATTGTCCAAATAACACAATTTAAATGGACATATTGAAGGGGAAGCTGCAAATTGTTTTTTTCTTCGTCAACCGACGAAACGTTGGTAAACAAAAGAAATTAATTCTTTTGCTTTTTTCATCATGGAATTATGACTAATTTTTTGGTCAAGCGATTAAGAATAAAATAAATAAAAAAAACGATATTTTCTGTGCGGCTGGTCGATGCGGCGTTGGCAAACTTTTAATCCTTCATACTGAAATAAGTTGAATTTCAATTCCCAGATTGGCTTCG
Source organism: Campopleginae sp. 14b (assembly GCA_030522525.1). Lineage (NCBI taxonomy): Eukaryota > Metazoa > Arthropoda > Insecta > Hymenoptera > Ichneumonidae > Campopleginae sp. 14b. The sequence goes on from JAPYYS010002152.1 coordinate 9,620, forward strand.
ACGTTTCCGAGAATTTTCAAATACAGCCTTCATTTCTATATGGAAATAAGATTTTGGCCGATGCTCGTTTTTCATTTCCTCGAGTTGAAAGCATCGAAAAGAAGTGTCGCCACCGCGCATAAAGAGCCCGTGTATCCACGTTTCGAACCATGTGACTTTTATCCCTAGATAGACAATTAGGGCATCTCCCTATATAGACACACATGGCTCTGGTGGATGGTAATACTGTTTTTTTAGAGCACTTGGGGGCGTTTGAAAACGTTTTTCGTTACGGACAGTTACTGTCCGGGAGTTTTTGGGCAAAAGTCAGTAGAATATTGTTGGTGATTTGGATCGAAGATATTTGGACGTCAATGGGATTATAATATGCTTTCTTTCAAGTTTAACAAAAAGGGCACATAATATATAATGATAAGAAAAAATGCGAGCATCTGTAGAGCGATTCATATACATATATGCACATGTGGTAAAACAAGCCTGATGAGAACAGACGAGAGATGAACGAACAGAACGATAGAGTGAAGTAACCGCGGGCGGAGGTTCCCCCCCCCCCCCCCCCCCCCCCCCCCCCCCCCCCCCCCCCCCAATTCAGCCAATTTAGATCAATTGAACGTAAACTCGCTCAATTGGTGAGGCTTTTGCCTCTCGCGTACGAGAGATCTCTCGCTACGTCGAGTTATTTAAACTCCCTGTTGAACGCCCGCTACTACGAGCTTCATCCTCGGGAAATACGCTGCTCATCCGACAATCCCCACCAAGTATATATGGGCTCGTTGGAACGTCGAAACGTAAAAATTTTATTTTCTCTACGAGTTGTTTTGGCTTTGGCTTTGAAAAAGCCATTGATTCTTCGTTGGAGAAAAAAATGTATCAAGCATGTTTTTCCAACGATCATTTATTCACATAATCTCGGATGCAATAATCACCAAAAAAAACGAATTGTCTTTATTGTTAAAAAATTTGATACAAAAATCAAAGATTAAAAATATATATATTTATTTTTGCGTCTGAGGCTAATCGTTTGAAAATTTGAATGAAAATATCAGCGATGCTCCTTAATAAAAAAAAAAAAAAAAAAAAAAACAAAAAAGCCACTTTTCCTCAAACAAAGATAAGAAATGTCAGGCTCGCGTGACGTTTGATAGAAAAAAAAAGATTGTGGCTAAAGGAAGTGTCGAGAAGAAGAGTGGGGGAGTCTGGGGAGGAGTCAGGTAACTCGTTAACGGAGACTCCCACTTCACGGTCGTTTGCGCATGCACGGAGTGGCGGCCCATCAGCATCACAGTCTTTAAACTTTTGTATTTTTATTTATTTATCGCTGGAATCCACAGCACGAGCTTCACTGTCCAAGTTTTGTCAGGGATAAATAACGTTATTTGGACTCGGGGGTGTTGAAGGGGCCGCAGAAAATTTATTTTCAAAACGCCTCGTTGCACCTTAACGAACGCGTCGTAATTAAAAACAAAGAACAAACGAAAAAATAAAATGCGACACGAATATCCGGAAAACTTGCGGTGCACCAAAAAAAAAAACTCGCGGCTTGCACTTGTCAATAAATCACAGGCAAAATAAAAGGAAAGAAAATGAAACAATTGCGCAGGGAAGGAAGACCGTGCGAAAAGAAAAACGTGGAATTTGGATGTTTTTAAATGGAAAAATGTCAGGGTCCTTCAATTGAAAAGACGTCGAGATTTAAGAGATTCGATAAAACGATAATTTCACTTTTTTTTTTCGTCGGCTGTCCCACTTTGGCCGCCTCGAGCCTATCCATCGGCATGAACGCGACATCTAGTCGGACTTTTGGTGATCGGTTGACTGACATAATTGCGTACAGGTAAGTAGTAAAGGCATGTTGATGAACTTTGAATGATTTATTTGGATGACGAAAGAAAGAAAAGGCAAGAAAAGAAAGGTTTTGTTTGGCTTCTATGGATAATCGATGGGGACCGAAGCCCGAGGGTCAGTGCAGGAGGCGACCCGATACTGCAGCTCCGGCATCACCGGACCTTCACTTATATCGTCGCTCCGGCTAATAACGCTAGTAATGTGATATGATTAGCTCAGTTGAGTTCAGTTTAGTTCGTATTCGTTCAATTTAGCGGTTCGCCGGCAAAATCACATCGAGTTAAACCCATTTAGGCCAGTTAAGTTGCCGACTTCTCGGTCCACAGCCTCCTCCTCGTTCATCTCCCTCTCTCGCGCTTACCTCTCCGCGGAGAGCCCCTAAAGCCCCGCCGGTCATCCGGTTCTCCTGTGCAGATCCTGTTTGCCAGTTGGCGATAATCGTTATGTACTTATTATATAATATATGTCGACCATATCCGATTCGGTGCGGGCGCGCAATTCGCGCGGTCCGGTTTACTCGGTTCGAGACGCGGAAATGCTCCATCGGCCATTGATGACTAAAACCCGAGACTGGAGCTTCGGACGAGAAACGTTCCATCTTTCCATATAACCGTATTCTCGACTGACTCTCGCAGTCGAAAATCCACGAAATAAGCGACCTTAATAATGTATATATTTTAATGATGCACCGGCAGCCACCACCGCCCGATATACGCGGTCACTCACCGCATGCGTTTTTTCTCCGTATATGGAGGCCAACTTTGTCCCGAGAAAAAAAAAAAGCCCCCTTTCTCTCTCAATTTTTATTCCCATTATTTTAATCGCATTTTTACCACTTATTTTTTCACTTTATCCCAGGATAAGTAACAAAAATAAGAGGACCGTTCGAGTTTCAAAAATACACACGATCAGTCACACGATCCGCACACAAATATATAATATCTTAATCTCGTCGAGGTTACTCGCAGACAATTGGAAGCTCGCGTATGAAAGTTTTTCATGCTACGGTACAAGCAATAATTGAGCAGCAAAGGAAACGAGGAATCGAAAAGGTGAGAGCATAGGCTCGTTCGTCATTTGTCGATATGAGATTGTTTAATTTGTTGGTCCGAGAAACGTGGTGACCGTGTGGACGCGGGCGGGCGGGCAGGCGGGCGGGCGGGCGTGCGTCAAATCAGCGCGACGAGGAGCCGCATTTGCTCCGCGGCGATATGATGATTGGTAATTAACGGTGATGAAATTAGCAGTTAATACGAGCCAATGTATACAGACACAATGTATACAGAAGGAATGGGGGTAGTTTGATTGGGCCAATTCGAGGCAATTCCTGGCGATTGCTGGTTATTTAATTGAGCCTTGGCTCAAGAGCTCTCGCGCATCAGTGCCACGCTGCCGGTCAACCGACATGGATCTCTTCGACTGCACTTGTACCATATATTTTCTTTACTTTTTCCAAATAATCGCGGACCGCCGAAAACTTTGGTTCGCGGACTTGAAACCCGGGCTGGTCTCCCTGCTTTCATCCGCGGCTGCAGTTGTTCGGCAGAGTCTGCTTGGCGGCCAAATCCCGCATATGGGATATTTCATATGGTGGAATCCGGCTTGAAATCGCTAAGCCGCGATTCGCGTCGACGAAATAACAAGCTCCACCCTTGTTACTCAAAGTTGGCCAGGTCCACGATGTCCAGTCTTTGCCGATCGTACAAAGATGAAGATGGCCCAAGAAACAAAACCGAAATTTCCAATATTTCACATAAAAATCGTTATTTTTGTTGGCTGCAGTTGTATCCCCAAGTGGTGGCTCGGACAAAACGTCAAAGGGATATGGTGGAAAGTATATGTGAGAAGGAAGAGAGATGGGATGGGATGGGATTGTGCGGAGCCTCTGCGGTTCGATAGGCCGAAGCTCATCCTGCGCGCTCTGTGTCGATATCGCGATGGTTCGGTATAGTTTGCGTTTAATCTCGTCGAGTCTTCTCTCTCTCTCTCTCTCTCTCTGCGGTAGTTCGGGTCTGCGACAGGATTGGCGGAGGATCGTGCGCGTGGGCGGTGACGAGGCTCTCTCGTTAAAATATAAATTTGTGTGTGTGTCGTGTTATTAGCTCAGTCGTTCGGTACTGACGAGTGACGAGTGCGTTAAAGGATTACAACGAATATAAAACGAGTAGCCGGGGGCGCGTTACAGTCGCAGCAGCGACTTGTTGTTTTTTCTTCTTCTTCTTTCGTTCCTGTTCCTGCTTTTTCTAGCTCTCTTCGTTTATCGTTGACGAACGAGGCGGGGATTAAGCTGGGGGTAACGTGTCAAAACGCGGTGTGTGGCAGGGGAAGGCCAGAGGCAAACGAGAAAGAGCGAGCGAGCGAGCGAGAGAGAGAGAGAGAGAGAGAGAGTGAGTTTGTTCGCTCGCGAGAGCATCAACGAAGCAACGAAGAAAAGTCACCGAGGCAACAGTCGAGCTCCAAGGTCCGCAGGCATCGCAACCAGTTCACTTGGTTAACTCCGCTTAAAACTAATCAAAATTAATCATAACCGGCAACAATTGATAGCAATTGGTTGAGATTCCATTACGCGCGAACCGCCGGTATACACCCGCGGGCGACTAATCATCGTATTTCGCCCACTTTCTTCTCTCTCTCTCTCTCTCTCCGCTTATTATTTTTCTACAACTTTCTTCGCTACGTTGAGCTTTCATCGGCTATAGGTCGAGAGCAGTTGCCAAAAAGATAAAAACAAGTGCTGCGTTGGAAAAGTTTGCGCGATATCTGCAACATCGTGGAATCAAGTTTTTTCTTGTTGTGTGCTTTTTTATCTTCAAAAGTGTCAACGAGCTCGATATTATCCGGTATAATAATCGTTCGCGAGTCTCGAGCGATTTCGAGCGATACATTTTAATTGATTTTTTTAATTCGACTTTTTGGTTTCAATCCTTGGCGGGAGGTGAAAATCGGCGATAATTTATTTCGCGAAGAAGAAAGCCTCCCGTCGTCAACCTGGAAGACACGGCCGGTTTGTCCTTTCAGTTATTGGAACACTCGTGGCGTAAAGATAATTTCGTCGATACCAGCCTAATAAAGCTACCGGAAGTAACAACATTGAGTAGAAAATTATTTGACTATCGTGGCAATAATAGCGAGGATTACGCGGTGGATTATTCAACGGGTGGATACTTTTACGAGGCAACGGCGAGCTCGTCGTCCTCGTCGTACAAACGTGATAATAATACCAAGACAACGACGACGAGCTCGAGAAATTTTTGCGAGTACGGGGGGACAACGTCCAACGAAATGGACGCTGGCCCTTTCGACGATCCGATATTCTCGGACTTTGCTGGACGAGCCAGTGCCACCGGAGTTCACAGCATACAAGTCATGCTCGGCCTTCACGGTGCCCATCACACTGGCGAACTTGTGCCACCCGGTGGCCACTTACAAAAACTCGATTCCTCCAACAGTCCGCCACCCTCGCATCACCCAACTTCCCATCATCATCTTCGGCAGCAGCAGCAGCAGCAGCAGCAAAATCAAGACGTTACGACTTCCTCCTCGAGCGGGCCGCCTACCACGACTTCCGCTCCGCTTCAACAAAGCCTCCAACTTGGAAACACACTCAAGAGAAAATCCGACGATCCAATGACTTCCGGTAAGATTGCCACACTATCCACGCCGCGAGTTAATTCGCCAAATTGTCTGCCGCACTAAAATATTAAAATATCGATAAGTTTTATTTGCCAATTTCGTTGCAGCTTATGAAAAGCTTACGAAAATTCATATTTGCGGTAACCGTGAGCATTGGGAAAAGCTGCTTAAAGTGAATAAATTGGTCGAAAATGCGGTATAATGATAGGAACGGGCGCGAAATTTCAAGTCGCTTGAGATCGTTTTTGACCGCCTAATTATAACGAAACGAAAAATTGGCATGATTTTGAAAATTTAATTAATTTCGGAAGGCGTTCGAGGCAAAAATAATGACATTATTTTCGTATATTTATGCATGAAAAATAAAGGTTTGACGGTTTTCTTTTGTATGAAAAAAATTACAGTTAACAACGAGGCCCAACCAGCGAAGAAGGATTCGAAGAAAAAGCCTTACAACAACGGAATCAAGAAGAAAAAGACGAGGTATTAAATATTCGAACAAGTATTTTCCAACATATTAATGCCAGTTTGTGAAAATTTCATTACGAGGGTGAAATAATGGAGGAGCTTAATTGTTGCGAGTTTCCGAGATCCATTGGCGTTACATTATTTGCAGAACAACGTTCACAGCGTATCAGCTAGAGGAATTGGAACGTGCGTTTGAGCGGGCGCCGTATCCGGACGTCTTCGCCAGGGAGGAGTTGGCGCTGAAGCTCGCTTTGGACGAGTCGCGAGTACAGGTCTGGTTTCAGAATCGTCGGGCCAAATGGCGGAAGCGCGAACCGCCTCGCAAGACCGCCGGATATATGGCGACGGGTTCGGCGAGTCCGGGCCTCACAGGATCATTCGC
>JAPYYS010002153.1:0-35765 GCA_030522525.1 Campopleginae sp. 14b
TGGCCGGCGGTGTCCCACTCGTTGAAGCGTATCGGACCGCGACTCGTATGGAAAACCAAAGGATGAACTTCCACGCCCAGAGTCGCCACGTACTTTTTTTCATATTCTCCGGTCAAGTGGTGCTTGTTGATTGTTGTTTTCGCGGCGGGGTGGTGTTTGTTTTGTTTGGTGGGGGGGGGGGGGGGGGGGGGGGGGGGGGTTGGAAATAACGAAGAAAAAAAAAAAGACCGCGGACGCGAATGGCAAGATAGGAGGTTAGGAAAGTGCTCGTTTTTTCGAGGAATAAAAAAGGGTTGAAAATATAGGAGCGATTGCGTTGAAAACGATGCGAGAATGAAAAAGCGAGATGGAGAGGCTTGGAGAAGTAATTAAGAGCGGAGATTTGGTGAAAAAACGTGGGTAAATTGGATGAGAAAGAAGGTTGTTGGCGCCGGGCGATGAGCGGCAAATGATGTGAAAAAAGAAAAAAAAAAATTTGACGTCGGGCAGCCGCTTGGCGAAAGAATCGGAAGAATTTGGCAAATTGGAATAAAGTTTAATCGGAGCGTACGTTTATCGGTATATTGAATGAAAGAGAGCACGCCGATTTATTGCGAAAAGTAGGCACGAAAAATGGCGCACTCGAGAGGACTCGGTCGCGACAAGCCGAATAAACAAGGTGCTTTCAGTTTAAAAAACGATACGAAACGTTTGCTACGAATTTTTAACTGAAATATTTAACGATTACTTACTTTTCGAAAGATGTTTGAGGCGAGAAGAAAATTTCCCGGGTATGAATAACGCAGCACGTGAAAATGGACGATAAAATTTACCGTGGTGCACAGTCGTTATGGCTCACAATGGCGTTCCTTCGGGCGAGCGAATAGCCGCGAGACGATACTTGAAATTTCTCCAACGACAAATATCCAATATATATCATTCGAGTTTACGTATTATTATGATAAAAAATTAAATTTTCACACCGACGCAATAGTTTGAACAAAAGAATGGAGATTTTTATTGAAAAAAAGAGTGAAATTGTAATAAATTTTGTGGCGACACCTGTCGATGCTCGTGACAGTGGCGTAGAATTGAGGCGCGCGCCGGAGATTGCCGACAAAGAGGCGGGAATACAAATACAGCAATGGGCCAACTCGAATTTTCAACCGAACGCACAATACGATTTGTATCGAGTAATTTAACATAGCATTTTGTCAAAACGAATCGACGAATAATTATATTTTCAAATTATCAAAATAATAATCGAGATATTTGCGTTGCGTTGCCGCTTATTGGTAGTTTTTTGCGCGAAGCAAGCGATCAATCGGATTCGTCGACGTTGCATGGCGAATCGCTCGAACGAAAATTGTAAGGAAAAAAATGGTATACCCAAAAGAATTTGTGAAGCGTGGCAAGATAATTTATTTATGAATATTTGCAAGTACGGTAGGTATGAGAATTTCGGTGAATCGGGTTATTTGAATTATGGCGCCGGTGGGCGCGGGTGGTCGAACGCGGGACGGGGCGCCGCGGCTTCGCACTCACGGGGCTGGCTCGCACGCTGACGTCATTGGCGCTTGCGCAGTGGGGGTAAACGGCACTGCAGAAGCGCTCGGATTGTGGTCGGGGAGAGTCGTATCGATTTTACGATCGGTGTTCTCGGTCTCGCGCGGGCTTAGTCGTGCCTCCACAGTTTCGCTTTAGTTTTTTAGTGGCCGCGCGACTCGACTTACGCATCGTGTATTGTACATGGATAAAAAATCGTGAATGGGATTACAAACTAGGTGCTACAAATTCGTGCGTCCGTTCATTCGATAATCGTCGTTTAAAATCATGACCAAGGATAGATTAGCAGCCCTCGTCGCGGTGAGTTCACCTCGAGTTTGGCCTCTCACTTTTCGCATATCTATATTTATACGTCACGCACACACACACACACACACACACACACACGGATTCAAACATATCAATGTGTATATGGGTGAATGTCACCGAGGCGTGTGTCTACTTTTATCATTGCGAAAAAAAAAAAAACTGAATAAAACATGGAGCGACGTGGAGTCATTGAATGAATGACTCTCGTTCGAGCCGCCATCGGTTATTCTCCGATGAGTCTGAAATGGGCGTATAACCTGAAAAGCACACGTATCGTCGTCGTGCGAATCGTTTGAAATATGATACACATACAAGAACGAACGATCGCACGAGGGCGTATATTCTGTCAATTTTTTTTTCCTCTCTCCATAAAGACGAGATTCATTCGACGTAGAGCAAAGGAATGGCAAATTTTTCGATCGCGCTCAAAATCTTTGAAACATCACCGCGCGGTAATCATTCCGAGACGAGCTTTTTTTTCCTCATCGTTGTGGGGCCACTAATTTTCTCGATATTGGAGCGCGCGGGCAGGGAAACGGGGGCAAACAACGGCGTAACAAGCGGGACGATTGCCCCACCCCGATTTCACACTTTCGACGATTTTCTTGCCATTTTTATTTCGTCGAGGCCGCTTTTTTTTTTCCGAGTTTCGTGCCCATAACAATTTGTTTCCCTTTGTTTTTTTTTTTTCATTGGCGGAGAGGTGGGTAAATCCGGTGGTTTTCGAGCCAAGCGCCGGAAACCGGCGTTTACATACGCGCCCATACACTTGTGCGTATGACAGGTGTCTCTATTCTCGTCCAAGTTTTCGTTCGGCCGTTGAAAAAATGCGTTCTCCAGAATGATGGAAATGACGTTCTTTGGGTTTGTTTTGCTCCTTTTCATACCGCCGGGCACCCCAAAAAAGTTACTACCTATTTCGACAATGCTCGTTGATGTTTCCCTCCAACGATCGCAATGATGACACATCGCGCTAATGACACCGTCTCGGCGAAAGATCCGGGCAGAGAGAGAGAGAGAGAGAACGGAGGAATCGCGGCATATTGCATATATTCTCAATGGTGCATCCGCGTTTATATCGCGGTCGATGTTGGTGCACGGTGTCGACGCGTATATTTCTCTATATCGCGGCCGCGCGCGCTCGCTCGCTCGCTTCCCCCCACTCCCGTAACTAATATCGTTTGCATCCGGTGCACCGCGGCGGAGAAATCGAACGCGAATCATTTATTTCGCGTTTTGAAGGAATGGAAGGAGGATGGGGGCGGCCGCGAAAGAGAGCCTCAATTATCTATGCGCGCGAAAATAGAAGCAGCCAGCATACAGATTTTACTCGTTGAGAGTAAAAGCTACGCGCCAACGTTTTTTCGCCGCCCTCTCTCTCTCTCTCTCTATGGGGATCGATATTCCGGCGTTCTACCGGGTTGTCTCGACGCTCGGTCTCTCCCCCTCGGGCTCCGAGGCCGAGCATAGTACGAGCGAGACTGGCCCACATAGCGCGCGATTGCCCCGGTCACCGAGCCAACGCGGCATGCGACGCCGCATCATATATTTTCATGAAATTCATAACTCTCGCTCGATTCATCGATATTATAACGAGGAGCGATACTATTTGTTTTTTTTTTATCTTGGAGAGTCTAGAAATGAGTAAGTAATAATGAATTTTTTTGACAGGCCCAGTCGGACGATGACGACGTGGCGGACGAAGTCTCGGTTCCCGTGGGTGGCCAGGATGATTTCATGACGGAATTTTTCGCGGAGGTGAGTCGCGTTCGTTTCTTTGAAATTTGTTCAAATTTATCGGGCGGTCGAAAAGTCGCGTGAAATCGATAAACGCGAGGATATGAGGCGCGCGGCTGCGGAATGGCGCGATTAGTTTTAACAAAAATGGCATATAGAGCCGGTGCTCGCTCGATCAATAGTCGATTGATCGCGAGCTATTCGTATACGCGCCCGATGCCCAAAATTTCTACGTAAAGTTCGGGGAGGTTGAAAACAATAGCGGCAGCGGAGGAACGAGAAACGGGGAGCTCGTATGTGCTTCGGTCGACAAATTTTTGTTCTAATTGAGAAGACAACGATGGGGGGGGGGGCTTCCGCGATGGTGCAGGTCGTTGGTTCGACCGAGTGCCTCTTACGATCTCGTTGGAAAAATGAGGTCGAGAGATGTTCCATATTCGTAGCCCCCCCCCCCTCCTCTTTTCTTTAACCCCTTGCCTTCCATGTCATTGATACAATATAATAATGTTGTTGGCGTTGTTTGCGATATAGGTGGAGGAGATACGCGAAATGATTGATACGATCCAAACGAATGTCGAGGAAGTCAAGAAGAAGCACAGCGCGATCCTGTCAGCGCCGCAGACCGACGAGAGTGAGTTCCAACTACAATAATAATAATAATGATGATGTCGTTGGGTGAACGCGTTGGATCCTCTCGGGCATCCGCGATCGGTGGTGCCGCGGCGACCAACTGTTGCCACCGATTCGGCGGATGCTTCGTCGCTCTATACATTCGTATTGATTTATCCACGCGTTGCACTCGGTACAAGCGAAATAATGGCCTTTCTCCGAGTTTCTCATATATGAATAATTCCTCGATCCGCCGAAGCGTCGAGTTTTGGAAAATAAGCCGGGGGCGAATGTTGAAGAACGGAATTGGTCGGGCGGAATTGGGGTGCGCGCATCGATCGATACGCGGCGGGCTAGAGTCGCGTATTCGTCGAGCCGGGTACGCGACTCGTTCGTCTCCCGACCCCTCAAATTTGAAACAATTATCAATCGAATGTATATTTAGCTGAGAGGATAATTGTATAGAGTCGGGGAGGCCGGAGGAACGAATAAATAACGATTAGCGAGGACGAAGCCCCGCGATCGCGACGCTCTTAAACGGTTTGACGTTGAGAATTATGAGACGAGTCGAAAAGAAAGAAAATTTGGGACGAGCGGAACAAGTAGGAAAGAGGGTTGGGGTGGTGGGTGACCCAGATGGAGGCGGATGCGTCGGCATTGTCCGCGCGCGATAAAAGCGGCCGCTCCCCTGTCGTCTTATTTATTCGATTTTTTCTTCACACCGATGGGCCCTTAACGAGAATTGATTTTGTTTTTGATTGGGGCGTTTAGAGGTAAAAATGGAACTGGAGGATCTGATGGCCGACATAAAGAGAACCGCCAACAAAGTTCGAGCCAAGTTAAAAGGTAATGATAATTGAAAGGTTGACCGAGGCTATGATATTGTTATGGGTTGTCATATTTGGCTCGTGGTGATTCAGTGATCGAACAGAACATCGAGCAGGAGGAACACACCAACAAATCATCGGCGGACTTGAGAATACGCAAGACCCAACACTCGACGTTGTCTAGGAAATTTGTCGAGGTTATGACGGAATACAATCGGACCCAGACCGATTATAGGGAAAGATGTAAGGGAAGGATACAGCGTCAGCTCGAGATCAGTGAGTATATGCTTTTTAACGCTGGCGAATCGCTCCCCAAGCCCCCGACTCATTGCTCGTTTATCCAATTTACAGCGGGGAGAACGACAACCAACGAGGAACTCGAGGAGATGCTCGAACAAGGAAATCCCGCGGTTTTTACCCAGGGCGTAAGTTTTACATTATTATTGCGATAATAGTTGATAATCGGAGCGCCGGTACTAGTCAGATTAAAAGGAAGCTCTGGGTAATTTGACTATATAGGCGAGGCCAATGCGGCGAACCGAGCTTTTTCGGGCGTTCATTATTTAAAAAAAAAAAAAAAAAATGTTCCTTTCTCGGATTGGCTATGCGCAGATAATAATGGAAACGCAACAAGCCAAACAGACGCTCGCCGATATCGAGGCTCGGCACGCCGACATAATAAAATTAGAAAATTCCATCAGGGAACTTCACGACATGTTCATGGACATGGCGATGCTCGTCGAGAGTCAGGTAAGACCGACGCGGCTATCTCGTTTTTCGAGACCAGGGGCGCTACTTATTTCTTCATTTCGTATTTTTCGTTTATCCGTTTGGGTACTCTCGCGACGAACGTAAAACGAAACGACGAGGAAATCAAAACTTGTCACCTTAATCGTATTTTATTTTCAGGTTTATTATTATTATTATTATTTGACGGCATCGCAATGCTCTTGATGGCTAACCGCATACGACCATTTGATTATACCAAATCGAGGAGTAATTCTCGGAACAATATCGTTCCCTGGGTGCTAAAACCCTAGCGTTTTGTTTTTTTCCCCCCCCCCCCCCCCCCTTTCGAGTTACTGCGATTCTTGAGTGTCCTGAGGCTGATTATTACTTTTTCATTCGTTTCTTAACGTATCATGAAACATTGATGTTTGACAAGTTGTTACGGACACGATGTAAAAATGGTCGAGAATTTACGGTCGCGCGGCGCTCCTCTTGTGGTAATTACTTAATTCTTACGCTCGAGGATGTCGAGAGCCTTACTACTAATTCAAATATTTTCTCGCATCATTTGGAATTTGGGACTCGACATGCTCGAATCGCTCCTTTAACAATTTCTCACTCCGTACTAACCGTCTGACCAAACGTGTTGCTATCGATTGCCGGTAAAATGAATAGAAAAAACGAATAAATTAGCGAGCATGCGGGAGGTGTCGGGATGAATAACGTCTTGCACCGTCATCATATTTTGCCAGCATTTATTATCCTTTTTCCTGCAAAACTAACACGAGCATAACCATTTGTTTCTTTACGCTGTGGGATCGGCGCCGCGCGCCTCAAATTTTTTAGGGCGAGATGATAGATCGCATAGAGTACCACGTGGAGCACGCGGTCGACTATGTCCAGACAGCGACCCAGGACACCAAAAAAGCACTCAAGTATCAAAGCAAAGCCCGACGGGTGAGTCCGCCCCATATTTTACGAAAAAACATACTTTTTCCACTTCGTTCGCGTCTAATTGGTCACTTTTCTCTCTTTTTTTTTCTCCTTCCTCCCTCCCTCCCTCCCTCCCTCCCTCTCTCGTCCTTCCGCCAATGAAAATTTCACTCTGCCTCTGTTATTCTTCTCCTTTCCTATTTTTATTTCATCCCTCGTGAATACGCGCGTACGCGCGCGCACATACACGCATTCATCCCGTTACTCTTTCCTTCATATTATTCTCTTGGACCGGCTATCGAACGAATTTAATCCGGTGATGCGTGTACGTGGGCTCGCGCGCTTCTCATATAAACATAACATTACTGCCACTGTTGAAACCGATACTGTTTGTTTTCATGTGCGTGTGTCGATGCTTACGTACGGGGAAAAACAAAAAACAAAAAAAATAATGGGAAAACATAAATCTGACAATTGCACACGAATTGGAACGCTATGTCCCTGGGATATCGATTCGTTTGCAATTGAAACCAATAACAATTACTACTATAATAATCGAAAACACTATGATGCTCCGTGTCTCTTCCCTTCTAACATGGGTGTGCTGGTTGTGTGCCTCTCTGTCCACTACTGCTCTGTTCCGTATACGTACCTACACATATCTCTCTCTCTCTCTCTCTCTCTCTATATATATATCCTACGTCTGTATATATATATATGTGTGTGTGCGCGCGTGTGTGTGTGGGCGTTGTATGTACTACTACTCTGACTCTGTACTAAAAAAAAAAAAAAAAATCCACCGAAATAATACTGTTGCTGACGCGGTGTTGTCGTTTTTTTACTTGGATGGTTTTTTTTTCTATAACTCTTCCACCGACAACGGTGTTTGTAAAATGACGACGTACATCGCGAATGTTCTCGTATGTTCTCATTACATCCGGAAATCCGCTTTCCACTCTTATTTCCAACGCTAACGGTGCTGCTGTATGTTTTATGTCGCATCTTTACGTACTATCTCTCTGGCCGATTCTTCTGCTCTCTCTCTCTCTCCCCCCTAACGTACGTCTGGTTTGCCGCGTACCCTCGGTAATGCCTCGATGAAATTCCGTTTCGACGCTCTTCCGCATATATTTCACTGAAACATTTGACAAACAATCCCACCAATGAAACGTCCCTCGGAAACTCCCCCCCCCCCCCCCCCCCCCCCCCCCCCCCCCCCCCCCCCCCCCCCCCCCCCCCCCCCCCCCCCCCCCCCCCTCCCCCCCCCCCCCCCCCCCCCCCCCACTGCGTGACTCAAACTAGCGACCACGTGGGTCAGGCGCACGGCGAGCTCAAGAAGGCCGGGGACTATAAAATCAAGGCTCGCAAGGTAAATTGGATCCTCGGACCTTTCAAGCCCAAGCGTTGATCGTCCGACCCGGCAAAGAAAACACAGCCCCCGTCCATCCTCCTCATTACTCTCTCTCTCTCTCTCTCTCTCTCATCTTTTTCTCCCTTCTTCTTCTGCCCGGCCTCCTCTCTTACGAAATATCGATAATCCCGATAAACGAGGGAAAAAAGCAAAACGAGAAAGGACAAGAAGAAAAATACAATAGTACAAGAGCGAGAAGGCCATTTGAATGATGAGAATGAGAATGCGGGAAAAGATTTTTTAAAAAAAGAAGCGAGAACGAAAGGAGTTTAAGAATGTGCGTGCTGCAAAACGGTTCGAGACAATGAGAAAACGAGCACATCGTTAGGATTTATTGATTGGCATTTAGAGTTATCTTTTAGACACGAGGTATGCGCATATGTATTTTTATTCAATGTACCAAGGTGAGAAAGGAAAAAACAAAAAAAGTCGAATTTTTCAACATTTTTCTTGATACCTCTTTCACGGCGGTGCGCGATGCCCGCCGCCGACGCTTGTCCACGCGCGCACCCACTCGGCCACAGAGGCGCGCGCGTACATATTTCTTGATCGTATTACGTTGCTCTTGCCGAGGAAGTAAGTGGTGAAAAAGCCAATAAACATTTGCACGATTACGTAGATAACGAGTTTTCACTATGCGAACATGTTTTCTTCATTTGAAATGAACCGTGTGTTCGATAACGCTGTCGAAAATTAATTTTTCGACCGGCTAGTTATATATCTCTATTTAGCACGCGGCACATGCCGGCACGAGCGCACAAATACAAATACAAAAACACACGCGCGCTACATATATATTAATACACGAAGGAAAACAATTAACAATTTGATGAATCGGCGCACAACCGTCTCCTTCTTCTATCAACTTTCATGCGCTTCCGTGACATTGCCCGCGTATGTATTGCACATCGTTCTTATTATTCGTTGCGCCACCTTTTCGCCAAAAAAAAACACACACACACAATGCGCCAACGCTTTTTTCGGTGTTCTCTTTTTTGTCAATGTTGGCGAGAGCGAGAGAGAGAGGGAGAGAGAGAGAGAGAGAAATGCCACAACGACTTGGCAATATGATATAGAATTGTTAAGTAGTCGGCGAGCACGAGCCGAGTCGCGAGCCCTGCTGTAAAGAAAAAAAAAGAAGAGTTTTGTATTGCGATTGCTGCGTTGAACGTATGGTAGTCGTGTCGTTGAAACGTTTGTCCCTTTTCGCAACTCATTTGTGTCATTTGTGACTTTTGTCTGTCCACAGAAAATGATCTTCATTATGATCTGCGTCGTAATACTTGTCGTCATACTAATCAGCATTGTCCTGTCGTGCCTTCCGATATTCTAAGCGTCCGAGGCAGGCGCGCGTGTAATCGTTAACGAGATACGAAGACGAGAGCGCGTTCGGCAACTTGTAGAACGGGGGAGATGGAATAGGGAGGGGGGGGGGGTAGCGGGTACGAAGAATAACGGAATGTGATGGAAAAATATAAAAAAAAAATCTGTCGAACCTCATTGATTGGAAATAGACGGACGAACGTATTTAATCGCTTTGCTTTAGCAGCCGATCAACCGAAACTAACGAATCGCATAAATATCCAAATAGGCCGAGGAGAATTTTCTAAATTGCCGCCCGATCGTTGTGGCTCGTTATCATTCCATCAATATTTTTTTCTCCTCTTTGCCTTTAAGAAGGGATCGCGCTATCGACAACAGAATAATAAAGAAAAAAGAGAGAGAGAGAGAGAGAGAGCGAGTTGGTAAAATGCTAGGCTGCGGTGTTTGCGAATGCGAGGCGTCCGTTGACTTTAGCCGGGCGGTAACGCGTTTCCTTTCGTTGGTTTTGTTTTGGCTGACCGGTGGTCGGTTGCGGCGGGCGCGTATCCGTTGTTCGAGCGACGATACCGAGATGCTCGCGGTGCGCGATTCCTTTCCGCCCGCGAATCTTGTCAATTAGATGAAAAAGCATTGTGGCCTTTTGGAACGGTGTAAATAATTATAATACGCTCAGCATTATCGGCGGCTTGCTTCGGTGACGAATAAACGAACCGAAACAATTTTTCATCTCGCTCTATATTTCTAACGATTTGCTCGGATCGGTCGAGTTGCCGACGACGGGGTGGTCACGGTGGTTCGAGCGAATACCGCGAGCAACATTGCCGCCGCGCCAACACAGAAACGCCTTGCCATTCATTTGTTTTTCCGTTTCTTGTTTTCTTATCTTTTGTCTGTGTTTTCTTTTTTTTTTTTTTTTTTTTTTTTTTTTTTTTTTTTTTTTTTTTTTTTTTTTTTTTAATTCTTTTTTGCTTTAGTTATTTTTTTATAAAAATTGAAATAAAACTGACGCTGACGTTGTTTTGTTCACAGAAATTGATCTTCATCGTAGTCTGCCTGACTGTCGCGATCGTCATTTTGATTATTATTCTCGTAGTTCAATTGGCATAAATACGAGAATCATGAGCGGTGAGCGCCGGAAAAGGCATTGTTGTTTTTTCATTTTTTTTTTTTTTTTCTTTTTTTTCTTTCTTTTTTGTCTCTTCTCGATGCGAATCGAGATTGTACGAGGGCAAAGAAACGGCCCAAATATGCTTGAACAAAATTCGATCCTCACGGTGGATGGCATTGAATTTGACAATAATTTAATGTTATTTAATTTGATCAAGTATTTGGTGTCGGAGCCGGGGGCCCAATTTTATTCCACCCCCGATTATTACCGGAAGAATCAATTGTTTCATTGATTCGTCACGTATTACGCGTCGCCGTTATCTACCGAACCTATTATTATTATTTATTATTTTGTTTCGATGGAATCGGAGTCGTAAGCGAGTAAAATTTGGGAGAAAAAAAGGGGCTGCTCTGCTGCTGCCGCCGCTGCTGCTGCTGCTGCTGCTGCTGCTGCTGCGGTACTGCCGATGCAAGAGGAGAAATGTAAAACGATGCCGTTAAATGTAAATATCCAAGTGTCGGTTGAAGAAAGAAGATAAAAAAAACTGCAAACTTGAAATGATAAATATATTAGTTAATGAATTAAGATGCGAAGCAGATGAGGCGAAAAGAAAGAAAAAGAAAAATTTCACCAAGTACGTTCGTTATAAATGTCGGTGCAATACTCTACGCGAATAAATCAACGATAAAACGGGTGATGAATAAAATGAATAAAAATAATAGGGGATATGACGGGTTTGAGATGAAATAATTAGCGGGGTTGTATTAGAAATTGGCAAGAGCAACGGAATGGGAGGAGAAGCCGGGCGGGCTGATGCCAAGAGAGGAGAAAAAAAAAAAAAAGATAATGAGAAAGGAGGAGAGATGCGAAAAGGAGAAAAATTGAATGGGTTACGTATTCGGGGGCCTCTTTACACGCTGAGTAAGTATCGATCGTCAATGGAAATGTCAAAGAATCCTGTCAAATCTCGTTTACGAATTAATGAAAAATACGTAAAGCGAAATAAAATGAAATTGAATGAGGATTAAAGTGAAGGAAGAAGGAGTACTTTGGGGCTCGGCGGTTGGTCGGCGTTGTACCATGATTTCGTCGTACTTGGTATTTTTATATAGACGTATTTTCAATAAGCACGAGCACACAGCACCATAGTAATATATCTCATGTACACGTGTTTGTAGTTGGTAATGGCCGATAAGTGGGAAGTACGAAGGGGCGCGTGACAAACGATCGCGCTCCAACAACATTTGCAGTATTAATTCGTAAAAGCAACCGCGATCCTCTCATTATTTTTCCACCGCATGCTCTTTTCAATTATATTCAATACGGCCAACGCGCGATTAATCTTATCCACCTGGGCATGATTTATTTATTATTTCTTGAAAATACATACTCGAATATGCCAATCTATTTATTATATTGCCTACTCTTAACGATTATTATTTTTATTATAATTATTATAAAATTGTGTAAATAAAAGTTTATTATTTGATGGTTATATGGTTTTGTTGAAATGCGATGAATTGAATCGCGACACGTTACAGGAGCATCGATAAATGTATATATAATGAGGCTTCCGTTGAAAAAGACGTGATTAAAGAGTGAGAGAGTATTGGACAGAGAGAGAGAGAGAGAGAGAGAGAGGGTTACCAAAGTCCCGAGTTAAGAGCAGTTAAAGGACGAATTTACGAAAAATGATGAATCATTGGGATAATGTTAAATAGGCTAAAGAGAGCAACGCGCGTGGCTATTAAGGAGGAAGATAAATTTACCGCACCCGAAACATTTAATTCTTCATCTTCTTCGTAACTGATGACCCTGTTTTTTCCCACCCATCTGTTATTGTCGAGCGTAGAAGAAGATCATGATTATGATATGCCTGACCGTACTGGCCGTGATTGTCGCTACCACCATCGGCAGCTACTTTGGACTGTGAACGCTCCAGCCAGCAGGTACATCCATTATCCTACCCTTATCAATATAATTATTTCGATTCGACTAATAATTCATTAAACTCTCTTCACCAGGTCCTCGCCGATATACATAAATATATTTTTTCCATACCGCCGGCAAGCATGTCGCGGATCGTTAACAAATTATTTCATTTTGTACGGACGCTGCTCGCAGGAACGTTCCGAAGTATCGAGATCGAGAGAATAGGCTTCTCTTTGCCTGATTTCACCCTATCATCGCGTTATCGCCGTTGGATCGCCGAGAAAATATCGGAAATAAGAGCGGCGGCTATGCTCGACGATGCGTTCGCGTCGCATCGAAAAGAAGAAAGAATGGTGTTTGATCGAGTGGTTAATCGGTGGTTAGCTGCTACGAGATTAACGAAAGAGGCAAAAACGAAGATGAAAAATAATGAAGAAATAAGCGGGGAGGAGGCGCGCTGCGAAGCACACATATAATAAAATAATGCTTATTGCGAGCTCGCGTAGTACGCGAGGTTGATTGACCAACGAATTCAAATTTTGCTGCAGCAATAATATTATTATATAGGTGCACCAAATTGAAAAAGGCACGGGGGCGATTCGCAGAGTCCCCGGTGCGGTGTGAGTGTCGAAAATATGTCGAAGCGAAGGAAGGATGAAATGATCGAGCCGACGGTGTTTAACGGCGAGGGGGACGGTAAAGATCGAGTGCTCCAAATGAATATAGAACAATAATAATAAAAAGATGAAAAGTGTTGGCTATGCGATGGCATGATGATGTGCAAGAGCGAGCGAGAGAGAGAGAGAGAGAGAGAGAGAGAGAGAGAGAGAAGACACCTTGTATTGTACAGAAAGTTTTATTCGTTGGACTAGCTAGCTACGTTATTATCATTATCTATATATACACATTACTTAACCCAAGTATCACACATTTAATGTTAACTCATTTTTATATATATGCATAAAGGTGCATGTATAGAAATATATCATGAGTGTATATATGAGAAAGGTCGCGATCGATGGGTCGTTCGGTACCGGCGAAGCGAGTACGAAATAAGAGAAAATAAGCGCGATTAATAGAGTCTGGTCGCGGTGTGCGGTGCAGCGGAGATAACAAATAAATGCATATCAGCACACTCGTCGAGCCAGGCTGCTATCATTGAGCGAGTACTTGCGAGCACCAACCGAGCGACCAATGTAGGACGCGACGTGACTCGTATAAACGCCTCGCTGACGAAACTCTCGAGATGACGATCCACAAGTACTCTCGGAATCCGTCGCCACCAAGTTCCCGTAACTCTCAAAAAGAAGAGCAGAAAAAAATTTTTAAATTAAAAAAAAATAACGAAAAAACAAATTGGCCGCGCGATGCATGAAATAACTTGGAAATACTATAATATTGTTGTACCCGGTCGTATATATCGAAAAGACAGAGAGTAGATAAAAATGGCATCGCATAACCCGCCGTTACTAATAACTTATTGTACTGTTGTTGCTAATACTTTGAAATAGGCCGATAACCGAGTCGTATATATACGGTACGACGGCATCAACCCTATTTATTCTGCGCATTCATCCACCCAATTGTATAAATAATAAAAAAAAAAAACAATATATAAACATTCGTTCGGCCATATAAAGTTGCAATTCCGTATACGAGCGAAATATATTGAGGGTTGACTGGCGCCTCGCCACGGCTCAAGGGCGCCAACGACGAACAACCGTAATAACGATATATCAATAAAAATAACACTCGTCCTAACAACAACAACAACAAGTAATAATAACAATGATGCTAATACGCGACTGTACAATACATAGGTGGAAAGGATATTTGGGAATGGATTTTTTCGCGATATATCGCGGTGTAATCTTTGCTCGGAAGGAATTGCGGCACGGCGGGAGGGGGAACGGGACATTACGATCGATCGAAGGCTCTTGAGATTCAATGAGAAAGCTTTTTTTTTCGCACGGGGCGGTGTCGATCGAGTATCGAAAAAAGCGAAAAGAAGAAAAAAAAAATGGTCTTTCTATCGTTAAGCGGCGAATCCTGTTTGGAGCATTATAAAATATGATATATAGCAATCTCTATTACGGTAAAATGATAATTAAATATAGATATTAAGAGAGGTCAGCAGCCCGTTATTACGATCAAATTTTTTCAATGTGAATCGAAATTCGATGGTATTTTCCAAGACTTTGGCAAGGGGGGTTAAGTGGGCCGCTTTTATTTCCTTCTGTATAACGAACGTAACGATGCGGCAACGGTGTGAGCCTAATAATATCTCAACCGTTGGAATCCCCCGTAATATCCCTTGTCCTTGTGGCGATCGAGAAATTTCCCGTTAAGCGCGCGACGTACAACGACGGCGAAACATTTTTCCATATGGCTTGAAGCGGCAAAAAAATAAAATGAAAGGGGGGGCGCGAATGAAATAAATAATAATCACACACCGCGCGGTCTCAAAGTTTAAATGTAGAGATAAAAATAGAGTCTCTCGTCGTTATAGGAATTGATTGAAGTATGAGAAAATGATAAAAAGCAACGTTATTATGATAATATATATATATATATATATACAAAAGTTAATAAATTTAGTTTCTTATCGATAGTATACGAGGGAATAATGTTAAAAGTGTAGACGCAAGTGCACGATCGATCGGGTGTTGACGAGTTTGGCCTAAAACTTGTTTTGTTGCGAGGTTGATCCTTGAAATTTTAGTATTAATATCATCGCCTTGTAAATCCTTCGTCGTGTCCCCGGGCTCGCGTTAATCCGCTTGCATCGCGGTGCTCCTCGACATTTCGCATCCCGGGCAATTTATACGAATATTCGCAAACACAATTAAAGTATTAACGGCGTGCACGCGCGAACAAGCTCATCCTCTCAAACATTCTCTAGCTCCGTCACCCTCTTTTTTTATATATAATACGTATACAGACACCTCCCCCTCCCCCGCGCCTCTACATACGCGCACGTATAAATAATTTCGCACGAGCGACGAAATGTCGATACGAGCTTTGATTTTCATCGAATCTCTTTGGCCGCATTTCGCAAATATATCGTTCCGTTCAATTAATGGAGACGAGAAAAATAACATAATTTCAAAGGCGCACGAAAAAATTAAGGAGGAGGAGAAGAGCCGAATGTTAAATAAACCATATTAAATCTGTACGTGCAATATATATATTACGAAATTTCCAACTATTCTTCGTGTACCGGAGCGAGGCTGGCGTCGTATCATTGGCGACCGGGTGGCAGACAAAGAATGTACCGGATCGGGTCTGAGCGGAAAATGAGAAAGCAATTGTTAGGGGCTCGTGGCGAATCCGGGTGCAATTATAGAGAAAAAACAAACAAACAAACAAACAATGTACGAAAGGCTATTCGAGTAACCTTTTATCAGTGTCAATTCCACTTAAAAAGTAAATCATTATTTTGGGGTATATCATCGAGTGCGATGAGAAGCGATCAAGGGCAAGTATCGAGTCAAGTACGATGTAACGGAGATTTTCGCGCGGCACTTGGACATTTATGCGACAAAGTGAGATTATTAATAATACTTGAATTGAAAGAAATAGTAGGGGGGGGGGGGGGGGGGGGAAACGACAACGACGACGACAAAAAGGAGGGGGAGGGAGGAAATTATAAAGAAAGAATACTTTTTTTTGTTGTTATTTCATAGGAAATAAATCATTAATAAAGATATACTGTATTAAAAATATCTTAAAAAAATAAATCAATAATGTTTTCTGCCTATATACTACGTTCAAAGATATCAATGTGTGTATAGCCTATATAGGGGGCGTCGAAGCGCGTTTCGTACTTTGACAAAAGCGCGCGACGCCGCTTCATTCTTGTCCCTTTCATCCCAATTGAATGAACGCGTGCAGCATTGTTGTTGTTTCGGTTTGTAGTACGTTGCGACAACAAAGACGATTATACAAGCGTGTATACACAATAATCATACGTATGTTTCCGCGTCCTTTCTACATATTTCATTTCATCAATTATTTCAATAAATCTATCTCATTTTTTCTCTTTTTCTTCGATGCTCGCTGAAGCGGCGCGACTAAAGCAATAATCATTGATAAGTCCGCACAGGCCTCTGGTGGCGGTGGGTATGCTCGTTGCATTTCTTATCGAAAAAGCGAACACTTAATTGCAATAAAACATTTATATATTGACTGTGTTTCATCGCGTATAGGCTTTTTTGCATATATCTGTACAAATGCATAAGAGAAAGAAAAAAAGAAGAAGAAGAAACGTGCAAAGAACAGTTTAGAGTATCGATGGGCGCGCGTATGTTGGCCGCCAATCGTTGGCTGCATTACGATCAAATTGTCCATATTAATCGCACGAATAATCTCTTGTAAATACACTATGTTGAATCACGGAGCCGGATGTAGAGCGCAAAGTAGACAATAAAACGAAAATAGATAAAAACGATATATCCTTTGATGTATTTGGCAACGAAGCGACTATATATATATATATTGTAGACTGTACATTCTGAGAAGGCAAGTAAAATCCATAAAAATCTTGCAGCCGTCTGCCTTTTCATTACCATCGCCGCGTTTTTCAACAAGTTGGGAGAATAAAAGAAAGAAAAAAGGCTGAATGCTTCGCGAATAATGAAATATAATAATCGGTCTTTACATATTCGGACAAATGGAGGAATCGTCGAAATCGCTGACGAGCTGCGCTTTATTCGCAAGAGCCTCGTCAAATTGTCCGTCGGTGGAAATATTGTCGGGAGCCTGCTGGAGGCTTCGAGCCCTTATAAAATCCCTGACGATTTTGGGATCGACGTGAGCCATTGTCAAACGGGAACCCCGAGCAAGCAGCGCCAGTGGCTTGAAAAATCAAACGAGTTCGCGTTTTCTTATTCACAGTCGTCGATAAGCAAACGATAAAAGAGGAAAATAAAGGGTGAATGTACATACGCGTTGCCGGTCTAGACGCTGATACGGCGTAATAATGTGGCGTCTCAGGCATTGTTGAACCATTTTCTTCAAGCGTCGGATCTCCAGTGGATTAGCGCACGGATGATACAACGCCACAACTGCGCCGAGCTGCGATTCAATATTATATATATATATATATATATATTCGAGTATATCATTCGGTAGCTTTTTAATTCGTATTTTCAGCTATAATTACCTCGAGGCTGTGCAGCCATCTTTGTACGGGTAAAAAGGTATATTCTCCGTAAACCGGCCATACGGGTCTGTGGGTTCCGCTAAAAATTCAACGCGTTACCAGCAATAATCGTGTCGTCGCTTCCTTTTAATTAGAGCCGGAGAGCTTACCACACGGGGAGGTCCTCCTCGTATTCGATCGTCTCGTTCATGCATCTGCGAGCGGCCTGCAAACATCCGTCACGGAATACATATTTTTTTTCATATTCTCCTGGAAATTCAAGTTTAAGGCCATAGATTTGGCTCGACTCACTCGATACGCCGGCGGAATCGTTACGCTCTCCGCCATCGGACGAATCTTTGCATTCGGCACAATTTTTTCTCCGTAGCAGGTGTAGTTTACCGCCGAATTGTCCCAGTCTACCTTCAATCTGGTCTGGAAAAGAGCTAATTTTTACTCGCTCCGCCGAATAACGGTAATAATACGCGTATAAATAATAGCTACTTTGCCGTCGTCGCAGATATCGGCTTTTCCCATGGACGAGAAGCCGCTCGGCCAAACTTTTGCCGGTGGCGTTGGATCGCCCAAACGGTGAGGGAACCATTGTCCGGTCCAATTTTCTAAATAGCTCGGCTCCCTCGTTTCTCCTTCATTTTTCAACAATTCCAGTAAATTGAATCGCTCGTCGTTGATCCGACCTGCTCGAATAATCCGTAAATAACATTTTTCCCTCAATCACCGATCCACACGTATCTTAACGAGCTGTATCGTTAAAAAAAATTTCCAGGTTATTAACGAAACATATTTTTGTTTACCCTCGTGAGAGCTCGCATCATAATTCGACGAATATGCGAGCGTTATGCCCGCGTGACACAACAATACCGCTAGAAGTTCGAGTATCCTCATTTTATTCCAATATTCGATACCTTATAAATGCATTAATGTCATGACGTTGCTGTTGGGACTGGGCGGTCGTCGCAGCAAGTTATTGCAACGAGACGCGCGTTGGCCGGTTTGAGGTGGGGGAACCGCAGTGAACCACCCGACCGTCGCGGCGGCCCTAACCTAAGCAAAACTGTCAGTACGAGTCTGTCAAAACGAACGAGATATGGAGGACGAACGAAAGCCCAACATAAGATTCCATCCCATCATATCTTCGATACAAAAAATTGCTCTCTACGAGACAACGACGGTAAGAATATTTTTTAAATTATGTCGTCGCTATGAATTTTGTTATATTTATTTAGGACGCAATTTTTTGTAGCGATTCTACTTGATGGGATCGAACAATACGTTGACGCGTTTCCGCGTTTTGAAAATTGATCGCACCGAACCGAGAGAGTTGACGGTGGTGGATGACAAAATAGAATATACCCAGGATGAAATAAAAGACCTGGTTAACATGATAGACACGGGAAATAGAAATCGTGCCGGTCAGCGAAGCAAAAACGGCGGAGGGGTTGCCAAAGTTGTGTCCGCTTTTGGTATAATGGGTGAGGATCTATCATTTATCTCCATTACCAAATTATTTTTTCCATATCGAGCGCTCGGTTCGGCTCGTCGCTCTCGATCAATTTCATACGACGCTCGTTTTTCAATATTTTTATGCGCTTTTGAACTCGGGCGCGCGTCCCCAAACTTATCTCGCTTCAGCTTCCTTCCGAGTTTGCATGTTTTTTCTTTACGGCTATTACGACTAGGACAATCGAGCGGCAAGATCGATTAACGCAGGGGGCAAATGCCGATGGGGCAATCAATTACGGAATAAAAAGGGAGCTCTCGTAGCTCTACTCTAATTGGTAATTTCATCAAGTAGTTGTATACGTTTTGGCGAAAGGAGTAAATGTGACAGTGATAAGGAAGGAGCGGGCGATAAGAGCGAAGGATCGGCCGGCACGCAAAAGTAGAAACGGCAATGATAAGAGGGAACGATCGGAGGAGAACGTTCGTAAACCGACCGGGACGAGCTTTGCATGGAATACCATGTGGCAACGAGACACTTTTCCCAGATTAGTAGCGAGTTTCGGGCTTGTCGGTAAGGTTTATTTTATAGAGCTCAAATTTGTTCTCGAAGCATTAAAACGAGCTTGCGGGCCGGTACGTATTATATAATAGATATCTTTGGAAAGGCATGATAATGTTGTTGTTGTTGTTTTCATTGTAAAACACGTGGGCGAACGCACGAACGACTCGGAAGCTCCTAACTATATGGAATCATGCCGCACCGCCGTTGAATCAGCGGATAGCCGAAAATTTACACGTTTTTTTCTCTCTTTATGCGTACAAGGTGAATAATTGAAAAGCACACAAATGGTTGGTACGGGTTGTTCGAGAGCGACTCGATCGAAATTCAATGATTTTATTTCCAGCGCGTTCGAGTTTCATAAAAACATGTTTATAATGAATATTTTAAACTTGTGGCTCGTCAAGGTTTCGTTCGTTTTCTCGAAGGGTACTACATAATTTTGGTGACGAAGCGTCGAAAGGTGGCGGTCGTCGGATACCATACGATTTACAAAATCGAAGACACTTCGATGATTTATATACCGAACGAGGCGGTTCGATACTTTCATCCGGACGAGCAGCGATACGTCAAGATGTTTCAGAGCATCGATCTTAGCAGTAACTTTTACTTTAGTTATTCGTATGATCTGAGTCATACGCTGCAGAGCAACATGGCCCCACCGAAACACATAAGGACGGATATACCAAGGGAATACGAGGGTAGAAAGGAGAAGGAGGAAGAAGCAGCAGCGTCGACGGCGGCGCCGAGTAACCGAGCAACCGACGAGGATAAGGCCGATGATTTTTTCAATATGTGGACGTTTCGGAAAAGTTGGCAAAAAAATGGGTAATTTGAGAACGGTTGACGCAAACTTTTTTTTTCTTCTTTTATCGTTTGCAACGAATGTTTTTATTCCCGGAGGTATGGTGAAAAATCAATAGATTACGCGGTTCGGAGTAATCCTCATCGACGCTTCGTTTGGAACTCGCATCTGTTGAGTTGCGTCGAAAAATATCTACATCCCGATTGGATTTTGTACGTGACTCATGGATTTATCGGCCAATCGAACGTCAGTATTTTCGGTAGATCGATTTACATAACTGTGATCGCCAGACGAAGCAACAAATACGCGGGTACGAGGTTTCTCAAGCGAGGCGCCAATTTTGACGTAAGCTGCGAGAATAATGAACTCTCATTTGCTCGGACGGCCCCGATATTATTAATTTTTTTCTAATTGGTTCAGGGGGATGTGGCGAACGAGGTCGAGACCGAACAAATTGTTCACGACTCGGCCGTCAGTTCTTTTCACGCCGGACGTTTCAGTTCGTTCGTACAGATGCGGGGCTCGGTGCCCGGCCATTGGAGCCAAGATATGACCAAAATGGTGCCAAAACCAACGATTAGCTGCGATTTGACGGACCCATTCGCCGAAACACCGGGTTCGTATTTCATTAGTTGGCCCTCTCAAACTCGGCGGAATCGGCGGATCGTTTATTATGAATTTTCAGGCGCGCATTTCAACGAGCTATTGAAAAGATATGGCTCACCGATTATTATTCTGAATCTGGTGAAAAATCGAGAAAAAAAGAAACACGAGAGTACCCTCAGCGACGAATTAAACGCAGCCGTCAAATATCTCAATCAGTTTTTACCACCGGAGCACAACATTCAATATATAAGTTTTGACATGGCCAGAGTCAACAAGGGGTAAGATGACGCGGCGCGTTGTTGTTGTTTTTTGGTTTTGTTCCGCATCGTGATGTTTCAAGAGTTTTATTTATTGGTACGTCGGTTGCAGCAAAGAAGCAAACGTAATGGGACGTTTGGCCAACATCGCGAACAACGCGGTCATGAAAACGGGCATATTTCAGTCTCAGGAGCCTTATTACAATGATAAAAAGTTTTTCTTGTCATTGGGAAGCACGAGAAAGCCAACGAAAATCGAATGCGCTCAGTCCGAGTATAATATTCGTAACAACGAGGATGATTGGACGATGAGATCGGACGAGGTTGATCATCGATCGTCGAGAGAATTTTTTGCCCAAAGGGGAACCCTTCAAACTGGAATAATTCGAACAAATTGCGTCGATTGTTTGGATCGAACGAATACCGCCCAATTCGCGATTGGAAAATGCGCTTTGGGCTATCAATTGTGCGCTCTGGGTGTGATTGACTCGCAGAAATTGGAATTTGACTCGGATTGCGTGAGAATGCTCGAGGAATTGTACGAGGATCACGGGGATACCCTGGCGTTGCAGTACGGTGGCTCTCAGCTGGTTCATCGAATAAAAACGTATAGGAAAACTGCACCGTGGACCAGCCAGGGCAACGATATTATGCAAACTCTCAGCAGATATATTAGAAACACGTTCAGCGATCAGGAGAAGCAGCACACGATGAATCTCTTTTTGGGTAGCGTATCGTTCGAGCCATCCCTGGCCGGATGGAACATGTACCTCACCGATTATCGTTTTTTTTTTTTTTTTTTTTTTTTTTTTTTTTTTTTTTTTTTTTTTTTTTTTTTTTTTTTTTTATTTGTTTAATTCTTCTTTTTTTTAAATTTTTTTCTTTTTTTTTTTTTTTCACAAATCTTTCTTTCTTTATCTTCATCACAAATCGGCCTGTCGATACACCAGGAGAAAAACATTATTGACCCATTGGTGGGAGAAAAATGTTTTAAAGTGTCTCCCTTATGCTTTCAATCAAGTTACCAAAACTTGTTCCGAAATGGTTCAGCTTCAAGATACGCACGAAGAAATGATTGATATTTTTTACGATTATCATAGGTAAAACGATTCGACGGCGACGGCGACGACGACAATGAAATGTTCTCGCTTGTTCTCGACAGGCCGTTCGAGATATCCCCATTGGCGGACGTTCACGCCTATCAATTGAGTCATTCGGTCAGAGATTTTATGCCTCATTTTACGACGAACGTTAGTCCGTTTGCGGTACGCGTTCGACCCGGTCGTCGCAGAGAGGAGACCGGAAAAAAGTGTCTCAACATGAAAAATCCGTCGATGACGGGTCAAAGTAGTACCAGCAGCACGGCATCGAGCGCAAGGTTCGAGATTTATAATCCGTATGCGCTACCAATTTACTTTTAGTTTGTTTGTTTTACGCTAGCGTTTGGTGCTTGAAATTTCAGTTCCAGCGTCGATACGAGTTCCGACGACGACAACGACGACGACGAGATCAATAAGCAAATAAACGATTCCCAATTGATGAGTTTGCGCGACAGCAACGAGTTTGTCTCTTTCGAATCGTTGTTCCCATCGATGAAAGAAATTTACGGAACTCGACTGGAATTTCCAAAACGAGCCGACATAACGCTTTATAAAAGGTCTCTTTTAACATATCTAAATGCCCGATCGCCGTACGGTTAATACAATTTTATTTTCCATTTATGCTCGGACAGGTTCGTCGTGATTGGACGAAACGCCACCTACAACAACGATAATTCCAACATTCGCTCGAAAATGGTTCAACAAATATCATTTCCCGATGTTATACCCGCCAAAATAGAATTGCCCCTAGTCAAAGATGTTAGCATCGGTATTTACGAACAGTATGTTCAAAGGGCGGAGGTACGTTGAACGCGAAGAAACACGGGCGCTTCCGCCGAGTCTTAAAAAATACTGACACGAGCGTATGAACCATTACAGATTGGTGGTTCGGAGCCTAGTTCAGCCAGCATGGATCTTTATGAAAAATATGCTCACCAGCAGCAGCTCCTTCTCGGCTAGATTCAACGCTGGATCCCCCCCCGAAATCTTCCACGTTGTACCATTGTTGAATAAAATTTCT
Source organism: Campopleginae sp. 14b (assembly GCA_030522525.1). NCBI lineage: Eukaryota > Metazoa > Arthropoda > Insecta > Hymenoptera > Ichneumonidae > Campopleginae sp. 14b. Next base: position 23,419 of record JAPYYS010002153.1, read on the forward strand.
TTACCAAACCTTCCATGCTTATATGCATTTTCGGGGGAATCGGGATGGTCGCAAATGTATGATTGAAAAATATTCGTGATTCGACAATCAAGATTTTATTCGAGGCGTTCTGAGAGAAAACAGTGATTAAGACATTGTCCGCCGCCAATTCGCAAGTACGAGCGCAGCCTCGATCGTCGAGCCGTCGCGGCACGAACGCGCCGCCATTCCCATCTCATCGTCTACTTTAGCTTCTTCTTTGGGCGAATGTTATTCGTGTGGCCGCATTTCTTCTTGCGGCAATTGGTCGCGCGCGGATGCAGACGGGCGTAACATTTGCGACAAATCATTTTGTCGCAATTGTACTTTTGAGCGAGAATACGAAGGGTCGGCTCGATGACGCCGCCGCGAAGACGCAGCACCAAATGAAGCGTCGATTCTACGCGTGCCAAAAAAACAAAAAAATACATCATTGAAGCGTTTCGTCCGACGAGACGGAAAAATTAATAAATAAAAAATAGGGTACATACCTTTTTGGATGTTGTAGTCGGAGAGAGTACGACCGTCCTCCAGTTGTTTGCCGGCAAAGATGAGACGCTGCTGATCCGGTGGAATTCCTTCCTTGTCTTGGATCTTGGCCTTGACATTTTCTATCGTATCGGAGGCCTCTACCTCGAGGGTAATGGTTTTACCCGTAAGAGTTTTCACAAAGATTTGCATTATGGCTCAGCTGTTGGGACGAAAAATCATATATTTCGTTAGATTGTGGCATTCGTTGAATATACAATTTTTAGGTTAAGTCGGAAGGATATGAGGTACTCGGTTTTCGACTCGATCGACGGCAAGCTTTTGTTGCTATTTTATCGTCGTTTATCCATTCATTTTTTTTAAATCTTTGTGAAATGGAAAAAAACAAAAAAGAAAAAAAACGAAAAATTTGTGACTAGAAAATTTGCGCCATGTGCCAATGTTACAAACTGATCGTAACACAATTTTATTTTTCTCAATTGTTTTACGAGCGTCGTTTATTATTCGTTGACAGGGTTAGTGAAAAACTTTTAATCCCACCGAATTGCAACAAATTTTATCGAATAAACCGATAATAATGACAATAAAATAGTACAGATGTTTAAATAACGCTCGACTTACCGTTCCGACAAGGCGTTAGCCAAAAAAACTTTGAGACGGAAAGATGGATTATGAGGAGTAATGGTGGCACGGGGATATCCGGTGCGGTGGCGCGGCGCGTCAATCGACGGTAATTTCTCCAAACAAATGAGAGACTCTGTGTCAAATTGGAAGATGGAAAAAGTTATTGCCGCGTTATTACCCGAGTATCTGCCCCTTCTTTTGTCGGTCTTTTGTTTTTTTATTGTTAATTCGGTTGGTTTTTCGACAATAACGTTTGTAGGGCAAGTCAAACGGAAAGCGAGAGACGCATCGCGGCCGCCGCCGTCGCCGCTGCACAGCAGTGGAGGAACGCTTACCGGTGGTGGGTCACTACTTTGGCACGCGGCAGACAACTGGCCGCGTGCCAAAATTATTCGACCGCGATATGACAGAGGGACGGAAAAGTGCGGTGATACGAGGTAAAAAAAAAGTCTAGCCAGTCGCACATGCGTGCGAGAGATCGGTAATTTGTGCGGCGTGTGGTATACCGTAGAATAATTGTGGGCTTTGTCGTTGGAGGCGCTTTCCAACGTCCTCGTTATGTTCTCTATCGCGGATCGTTTACCGCGGCTGTACGATTTTAACTGTACCGCGATGCGTAACACTCGTCATTGTTTTCTTGCGCCCCGTTACCGTCACCGGCCGTTTCTCTATCTCTTATCAACACCAAAAGTTTTCGAGCTCCAGGGCGCCGCTACGGAAAGCGAGAGGAGGAAATTCAATATTGATTTTTGAGAGAGACGAGGAGACAAAAAATGGGTCATCGCTAGCAAGCTTTAATTCGCATCCCTCATTCGCGGATATATATGGATCGCGTTCGCGGAGGTCGCTCGTTCGCCCCTAATGTGCGTTTCGATAATGTCCGATCGATTGCTCGCATAATTTTGCGAGTAATACTTTCCTGCCGGAATTAGCTGACGATGATGGCTGCCGCACCGTGTTCGTCTTATTCTTATATCTGCCGAGATTGGCATTATTAAAAATGGAATAAATTATACGGTAGGCGCGGCATGCACGTTCGTCATAACTCGGTGGCCAAATTAGCATGAGATCGATATTGTTTTTCGTACCCTCTCGAGGCATTTATTTTGGTTGCGGTACGGCGTATTACGGCGGGGGCCCGGTATTCACGGATATTTTCACGATCGTTTCAATCCCGGGCGGTAGCCTGCTGCTTCGATATACGAACCAAAGCCGCGTTCTTTGGCAAATTCAAAATTTTTATTTCGCCATGCGGCCATAATAGCGGAAGATATGCGTACCGCCGCGAGTGATGGTTGCGCCAATACGCCGTTGTCGCCGTTGTCGGTTGGACTCGACGACGACGACGACGACATAGCATGCAGTGGCGATAGTTTGATATTTGGAACTCGGAACTTTGGCGGTATGATCGGCGCGGTGAAATGATTTTTTTTTCCTTTTCGTAAAAGCAAAGGATGTCGTAGGTATATAATTTTTTAATTGGGTTATCCCGATTGCGGGTAACAACGGGCGCGCGATTAATACGATCGACGGTAATGCGGCGAGGCTGTCACTCGCCTCTCGCGATCAATTCTTTGCTCAATCATTTTCATTGATATAAATATCGCGAATGAATGCGGAGGAAAATAATTTGGGTGGACGCGAGGGCGCATAAAAACGGGCGAGAGCAGTTCCACGAGTATTTACGCCAATGGATCGCAGCAGCGGCGGCGGGGCCGGTGGGGGATTGGGCGCGTTGAAGACGGTACGACGCTTATTGGCCATCGCAGAGAGGTACGTTCGATAACCCGGCACGACGAAGCTCGGTTCAGTACCCGGCAGGGCCTCGAGCGGGAGACTCTTGTCCTTCATTCCGACCGTCATTCCAGTTTCGATATTTTTTCAGCGCGTCTACCTCCGCCAAATGATCCCTCTCACTTTTTAAAAAATTTTCTCTCATCAATTTACCAAAGTTCATCATATTATTATCCCTGTTGTTGTTGCCGTCGTCGTCGTCGTCGTCGTCGTTGCTGCTGCTGTTGTTGTTATTATTCAAACACCTGCTGGCAAACGGCCTACGCGTGTTTTTCGTCGAAAAGCCCCATATATTTTCGGTCGCATTTGTTTGTCAGCAATATTCGACCAATATACGCAAAATGCTCCTCGGATTCTAGCGTGAGAGAGGGAGGGAGAGGGAGAGAGCGAGCCAATGTTTCAATTTGGAATATCTCGGACGTCGTCGAGTGTTTAAATTGCTTTTTTTTTTTTCTCATGGTTCGGCGCGTTGGTTCTCATGGTGCTACGTAATACATGGTTTATGCATTTTCAAGGTGACAAATTTTTGTGTTTCGCTCAAATGATTTTATTAGTCCCTCTGGAATCATTGTCAACGAAGAAAAAAGTGGAATTTTGTTAATTTGAGGATTTTTGAAGTTGAACGGGATTAATCGGAGGGTCCGGCCGCCGCTGGTAAGTCCAAAATAATAATATTATCCTAATTAAAGCCTCTCGCACGAGACTTGATATATGTGACGCGTTATATTTGTGCTTGTTGGCATCGTAACACGAAATGTTGATTTTTTCTCACGAATAATAGCAATGGAAATATTTTGCTTTTGATGAATAAAGAGCGTAAGATTTGGGTAGACGCGGAGAGCGAATGGAGGTTCGCCGTTAGAGAGTCATTTGCGTGCGTGAGAGGCTTTGCTCGCTTCGCCCCCTTTGCCATGGGTCTCGCCCGTACTCCAACTTCCGCCGGAAGTTTTTTCGCCGCTTCCCACCGCCTCTCCGCTATTGCCGTGTATTTTTTTTTCTTCTTCTAATTGTTCCGACCTCCTCGCGTTCATTATTCTCATTCGGCGGGCGCTCGCATGGTTTTTCCAACCTCTCTCATCTTCCATGGGAAAAGAAAATGACTCGCGGCTGGCGGCTGGCGGCTGGCGGCTCGCGGAAATAGAAAAATGGAAAGGAAAAAGAAAAATTAAGGTCAAGCTCGATGTCCGCGCGGCGGAGCGTCGTTGCGCCTCCTGCTATTCAATATTTAGCTTGGTATGACGAACGTTGGCCGCGACTAAGTGCATTACGCCCGGGCGGGGATGCGTTCGGTCACGATGCGAGACGATAAAAATTCTCAGCAGGTCATCATATACGCCGCGCATGATTTCGTCGGCTCCCTTCAACTGCTGCCGCTGCTGTTTTTTGCCCATTTGCGCTTTCGTTCTCGTAACTTGCTGCCGCGTGCATGCTTCCGGGTCATTTCGTACCAGCGAACTAGCGGAGAATCCTTTCTCGGGCGCGCTTCCAAGATGCTTCCTTCCTCCTATGGGTATAATCCGTTCGTACGCGATACTTGCCGCGCGACCATGCAATATCGTTGGCTTCGTATCCTAGTAGAGCAGCATTAGCGGTGCATGGTGACACGGTGGCGGAACCGCGCGCGGCGGTTAACGTGTTTCGGAGGAGCACTCTTTACGATTGAGAGAGAATTTCATCGAGACGTTGAGGCGACTTTTTTCTCACCTTCGCGCCGCGCTTATTCCTCTTTCATAATTGAGGCGTCAAAAAAATATCTATAATTGCCTCAGCGGCGCAAGGCCCTTCGTTTTGGCAATCCGAGGGGGGTTGAATATGCGGCGCGCTGCCCATTATTTGGGCGTATCGTGTTCACCAGGGGGCGACGCTGGCGCGCATCTCTCCGCCAGCACAGCAGATAGTGCCTCCTGTGCGGAAGCAATGGAACAATAACGCGAGTGAAATCGGCAAAATGGCGAGCATCGATCGCGTTACATTCAAAAGCGGTTATACTTGAATTTTTTCTCTCTCGCTTTATCCTCGCGCCTCTTCGTTTGCCCCCTTTGCCCCTTTCGGCGCGGTGCGCATTCCATCTCGCTCGCTCGCGCGGCGAGTTTCGTCCGCCGCCGCCGCCGCCGCCGCCGCCGCCGCCGCCGCCGCTGATGATCGCCGTAGGCTCGAGCAGAGCTACCGAGTCTCACCAAGTCGAAGGGAACCTCTCGCGAGGAGCAGCGGCTGATGGTGGAGGGGATGGAACGTGGTTCGTTCACTTTCCCGGACGCCGTTCGCGTCGTGGCTTCTCGCAGGGCGCGGTCAAGACCTCGCTCGTGTCCGAGCAGCGATTACGACGACGAGCATCGGCCAGCCTGCGCGCTTGGCTAATCCGTTAATAATCGCACCGCTTATTTAGCCATAGTCGTCGCGCGAGTCTCGGGGATGCTTGCTTCTGCCGCTCGGTGGTGATGATGGTGACCGCTCGAGTAAGCGACTCGGGGATCGCGGCGAACCTACGCTAGCTGCTGCATCGTATGAATATGCCGGCATTCCCCACCGGCAGCAGGTACTGCCGCAGAGTCATACGATCGAGGCTTCTCGACCGAGAACTCGAAAAATTAACTTGTCACCGTAGCGTTATGCATTTTTCGTTCTTGTAGCAAATATTATTTTGCTACTATAAAACAAAATAATGTATTACTTGGCAGGGCCAAGTCGTTTATCTCGCTCTTGGCAATTCGGCCCATTTAAATTCTACTATATATTATTCCATATGGAAAAAAAAATTGGTCGTTGAAAATTTGTCACCATTTAAAAACTTGACCGTTGGCTCTTGATCGCGTTTCGAACTCTGTCCAATATCCCTTAGTCGCAGGTATACGCGACTAGACGGTTCCGGTCTCGTGTCCCATTTTGGAGGCACGCTCGAAGGGATTTTTGGAGGCGGCAGGAGCGCGCGGCGGGCTCTCGAAAATCATAGTCTCTTAACCTGCTGCTCGTGTACTAATACGAGCGCCGATCGATGAAACGACTCGGCGTTTCCTCGGCCACCCGAGTTTCTGCTCTTTCCACCATCTTATTTATATGTCTCTCTCTAGACCGGAATGCCGAGAGTAAAAAAAACCAACAATCGCCGTATTCTTGTTCGTTCTCTCGCAACATTAAATCCAAAATATGCCTCGGCTCTCGAAATGTAATTGTTTGCACGCACGCACGCGGGGCACCGGAGCAACTCGCGGAGCTCGTTATAGCGGATATCCGTGCTCCGGTGGACGGATTCGCAACAATAACGCTCGAGTTTCGTTACAACTCAAAGTCGCATCGTTACGCCAACTCGACATGCATACGCCGCCGCAAAAGTGACCGAGGTTCGACGTATTTATATATGGGATACGGAGTAGCAGCCTCGATCCTCACAGGTATCGGGCGTAGCACAGGGGTGTCGGATGCAGGCGCACGTTCCAACAGCTGCGGTTAATGCATCGCGCGGACCGCACTTGGACTATAGCGGCGGCAGCAGCGGCGGCAGCAGCGGCAGCAGCAGCGGCAGCAGCAGCGGGGAGTCTCGTGGCCTCAATTTACTTAGCAATTGAGCTACCCCGAGTATGGGGTGGCGGAAACCGGAACGTTTAAGGCCTGTTGGGCCTAGAATCATCGCCCGCGCCCACCGTTGCTGCTTATCGTTATCGACGTTCGCGATACGCGATGAGGCTTCGCTGCGCGCCTTTTATACTCGGTACACCTCGATTGACTGATCCCAATATATAGAGGGTGATGCGAGCCGCATCGCAGTCGTCCTTTTCCTCCAATTCGCGTTCAACGCGTTTTTTTTCTTTTTTTCTTTTTCTTCGGCGCCGATGCCGAAAGTAGCTAGTTTGCCGACGCGATTAAAATTTAGTTTGTCGCGGTTGATGCGAGTTCCGGCGGTACGAGTCATCCAGTCGACAGAAAAATTATACAATTTAGCTGAGGGCTAATTGCTTGCTTCTTCTTCTTCTTTCGACCGAGAGGATGCTGCCAGTCGCGGTGCAAGTTATCATTGTGTGAGATGGAGGTGCTCACCCGCGGCCCAATGCATATGCGGCCGCTGCACTCGCGCACACCCTTCTCCCTTTATTTATATCATTCAGGCCCGTTCTTTGTTTTTGTCGCTGGTGCGTATAGAAATACAAAAACGCGAGGGCTCTTTGCCTTTATGAATATTTGGGATAAATAATTTGAAAAAAGCGGGCGGGAAGAAGCTGCATGCCAGAACAAGGATATGCCAGCTTTTTTAAAGCTTCGCGCGGGAGGTGTTTTTTTTTTAATTTTTATTAATCTCGCGGTGCGCGCACGAAGCATTCGTTATTTTGTAAATGCAGCTTGCCTCTGCTCCTGACGCGACGACGAATCTTTAGCTCGAGCAGCGCGGCAACGATCTTGCCTATAGCTTCTGCGTGTGCCACCACCGCGGCCTCGGCCAAGATCGCAATTCCTCGTGGATTCCCGGCGGTCGATAGAGCAAACACGGCCGCGCCCCAACCGACGGAGAGGGCGCAACCTGCGACCCCTCTCTCTCCCTCCGGCTCAGGGGAGGCTGGCGGAATATCATAATTATATATTACAGGGGTTACAGCAGAGTAGAGGAAGGGCTACCTGCTCGAAAAGTTATGCCATCAGCGATTGTTCCCTCTATGAACGAGTATATCGCGCTCAAACTTGAAATTCCCTGCATGATAATTAGATCGATGCCGGACAAACCTGCAGCAATTTTTTCTTTTTTTTTTCACGTCAACTCGTTAAGGCCAAAATCTGCAAATGAAATACTCTAAGTATATATGACATGTAAAATGAGGATTGAACGAGCGCGTTTGAAAGGAAGAGGCGCGGCGGCGGCGGCGGCGGCGGCGGCGGCGAACGGGGTTCGCGCGGGGCTTGTCGACTCAATCAAGTCCCCTTTCTTGGCAAAATAAAAAAATCCATCAAACCATTGGTCACATTGACCAACGAAAAATGCGGCAAAGTGCCGCGGGCATCGTCGTCGACTACTCTCGGAAATACTCTAAGCAAATGGGAATTGCTTTCTCGCAAGCCGAGTTTTTTCGGCTTGTATAGCGTTTCAAAGACTTTGCGCGAACAATGTAGGCGCAATTTGCCTCGCGGTATTTTGCCGCAGTCAAGAATAACGGAGAAGCGGATGTTGGTACGGTCGTACCGGTCATTACCGAGCGTTGCACAAGTTTTCTCGCGAGTTTACCGCAGCTTGTATGCTGATCGTTTCGATCCAAGCCTTTTTTATTATTTACAAAAGCATTTGGCTACATAGACGCGGGGGGGGGGGGGGGGGGGGGGTACCCCCGTCGCGGCGCGCGGGCGCGGCCCCGTCCCGCCCCAGTGTCGTATCCCCACCCCCCCCCCCCCCCCGCGTCTATGTAGCTAAATGCTTTTGTAAATAATAAAAAAGGCTTGGATCGAAACGATCAGCATACAAGCTGCGGTAAACTCGCGCATGTGTACACTGCGCAGTTGATGATTAATTAAATACGCAGAGGTGGAACGGGAACGAGCCAGCATGATATTGTATATAAAGATTCGAGAATTCCGTTTATGTTTAGCTGAATTTGTGCTTTTAAAACGCGAGCGGCCGAGCGAGCCGGCTATATTAGCTCGTCCGAGCAAACAGGCATTTTACTACTGTGGCGGTGGAGAAGCGCACTGGGCTTGGTTAACTGCGCGGGGCACGCCATCATACGAACGCACAAAACAAGTGTATTTTGATGCATCGACAAATGATAAAGGAGGGAAGCCGCAAATAATAAAATGTACTTTTATTCGCGGTAGAATATTCGAGGTTTCCGAGTGACATGTCCGGCTTTGTTTTAGCCGGATCCAATGTCGAGGTTAAGCGGATGAGGAATGAGTAAAGAAACAAGTATATAGCCGGATCGTGTATGCCGTATCAATTAGTTTTCGTTGGTATTTTCAATGAAGAATAAAATAAGATATCTCTTGACGCGGCATTATTCCGCCGGTACGCGAGTCTTACGCTCGGTTAAGCTCGTATTCGCACTATCGTAATATTTCGGCAAGCTCCTGATTTAATAAGGATATTATGGATTATTTGGAGCGCTTGGCGATGGGAACAATATCGGTAATGGCGGAGAAGCCCGAGCAGCAGCGGCGATAATAAGTCATTGACGCGGGGGATGATACATGCAGGCTCGTTGCACTCGTCATCGCTGCTCTAATCGAGAATCGATCATAGCCGCTATTATATACACCACTATGACGAATAAGCCTCCGACTCGGATGCTTTTTTTTTCTTGTTTTCTTTCTTGCCGCGTATTGGTCGAAGGATCGGTGCGAAAAATATAGGCGAGCGGCAAAGAGGGGGGCGCGGCAGCAGCGGCCTGTGCGGGTTACACAACTCGAATGCTGCTGCTGCTTCGGGCAATCCAACGACGAGCAGGGCGTTTATCGATCGAAGAGAACGAGATATATAGAAATATGTGGCGCGAAGGTTGCAAACATGACTTTGTCGCGAGCCGATAATGCGAGCGCTTTTTTTTTTCTTTTACGCGTAAACGCCCGTTATCGCTACTAATTATCTAATCGGCGCTGTGACCGTTTACATTTTGGGCCGACCTGTATGAATCAAGTTAGCGTTAAAGTAAGCGGCCCTCTCATTATTGCCAATTCCGGCCGCCAAGAGTCTCTATAATTTTTCCCGAACCCGCATATGATTCTTGTCGATGATTATTGAAATATGCGACTCATCGCGTACCATCGATCAACTATTGACGTAAGAATCGGGGTAAATGCAAATAATAACTGATGGTCCTTATTCCCCTATTTTCGTTGGGTTTTTTTTTTTTTTCATTGCAGTAGTAAAGGCGATTCGCGCAAGTGCTGCCGCGGCGCGGCTCGTCGGCTGGCTCGTCGGCTGGCTCGGCGACAAAACGTCGAGAGTCTCGTATTGCTCGATATAGGTATATATTAGGCGGACGAATATTATATTTTGCAAAGGCAATCGGGAAATGGGCTGAACAGCAGAGAGAAGTAGCGTGAGGGGTCGAGCTCGGTACCGTGTGTTACGAGTTTATTAACACACGGTACCGCGCGAGACACGCTGTTCTCCTCTTGACGTCATAGCTGCTCTCGGCGGCAGCCTTGCTCCTCCGCGATCCCGTATTAAATTTTCATATTCGTTTTAGCGTCTATGCATTCTAAATGCGTCGAGGCATTTTCTTACCGTTTAATATGAATGTTTTTGAATCATTGGCTCGCATTGGGATGCATCATTCGGCCTAGACGTCTTTTTCAATGTTTCGTACAACTCGACGATCCCGTATTGCATATTCCGCACTTGGCGACGTCGTCGTCCCTCGCACCGAGACTTATTTATTGCAACATGCCGCGGTGCTCCTTTTTTTTCTTTTTTTTTTCTTCTCTATCCTCTGCGGTGAGGATATTATCTGAGACGAATGAACTCACGATAATTTCGATGGAAAAGGCAGCGCCGTTTCTCTCGTTTACGCAATTTTCGCAATGATTCGTTTCGCTCGCGATTATGCGCTCGCAATATGCAGGAGGACTCTTTACTATCAACGGAAAGGAAGAACCAATCGCGGGATTTTCGGCTCTTTTACCGATGTACGCGATCCAATCCGCTACCTTATCTCGAAAATTGAATATTATATAGGTATGGGAGGGGGGCATATGCGGCTGCGGAGGAAAAACACACGGGGAAAAATTTCAAACCCAAAGAAAGAGCGCGGAGGGATTTGCGGGATCGATGCACGTGCGTATCGTGGCTAAAAGGGAAGGGCTTTTATTTTTGGCTATTGCGTCGAACGACGCTCCTCGCTGGCTCGGAGAATTGTTCTCGACATAGCGGCTATATTAGACGCGCGCTAACTTAAACTCGGCTAGAGCTGCTTCAGCAATAATAGCGGTCAAGCGAGAATACCGGAATAGCGATAGTATATCAGCGGTCGATGGCAGCCGGTGAGCTTGTAAGTGCTCGGAGTAATTTCCAAGGATAATGGAAACGCATCCAGGCAGGTGCACACAGCATAGAGAGATAGAGAGAGCAAACTTTCCGGCTGTCTCGATCCTCCTTGCATGCGACGCATCTTTTTTTTTTTGTTATTATTCGTCTCGCTTTCCAAAGGATTTCTTTGGAAGGATATCAAAGGATATATGTATACGGATGAGAGACGAGGCATTTTTTTCTTGCCGCCTTGCCATGTACGAGCTGTTAAGTGGAAAATGAAAAAGGCAAAAAGAAAATATTGTCTTGTTGTGCGGAAGAGGAGCAGCATCAGAGAGAGATGACGACCGGGGATGAGCGGCAGCAGGACATGTTGCGAGGGAGACAAGATTTCTGGGCGAGTGTGGACGACTTTAGCCGAAGGCTATCTCGAGATTGCTATGAATCAATGGATAAACGATATGAGAAATAAAATGTTGGTCGACGCGCGCGCGTTTATACTTGCTTCATAACGGGCGGTTTTAAGATGAAAAAAAAAAAAAGAAAAATGTTAGCAAGCTCGTATTTAAGGAGATAATTGGATTGTTGGGTGGTTGACGGTGGAAAAGGGGTTTGGCCCGTAAATCGCCCCTTATTATTGAGTCTTGATTAGCAGGGAGCCGATTTTTGGGGATTCACGGTAAGCGATTCTTTGGCTCGAACCGGCAAAACCCGCACTAGGCGAGAATGCCTTTGATTGATTTGCGGGAAACTTGATATCGGTAACGGCGAGCGAGCGTCGTTGGAATCATATGCAGATGCTACGCGGAAAGGCAGACGCATTGGCGCTCATCGTACATGCTAAAACATGGATTTTTCGAAAAGCAATTTATAGCCTACGAGCATGCGGGGCGAGAGATACCGCTACGTTATCTACTCTTTTTTTTTTTTCTCTTTTTATCCTCTTGCGTGATTGGTCATTCGAATGCGAAATATTTCTCGGCGAATAAAAGTTAATGCTGCTGCTGCTGATGATGCGGGTAAAAGAGAATAAAGCTCTCGTGTGCGAAAGTTCGAGGATGAGTGTTTGCGGCCCGGGATTTGATCGGACGGCGTATTTTCGCAGTTTTTTTCCGCTCAAATTTTCATTAGTCGCGTATCACCGGACAAATACTCGGGGCATTATTTTTGAATAATGAAAATGTTAAATTTTCAATGCGCGCGGCGGGGTAGCAAAATTTATTGGCGGTACGAAATAACGCGATCGACTTTACCAATATTCCTTTTCGCGAGAATACCATCGCGCGTACACGGGATTCTGTTCGAAGGCTGCTGGCTGGTAGCGTGTCATCGAGGCGGGTGATGAGCGTCCGGGGGTTCAACGAAATGCTTGATACAGAGCTGGTTGCTGCCGCCCTTTCGCCCGATCAATATAATACGTTGGTGGGGCGACGCGATGTCGAAGAGGGGGGAGGGCTGCTAAAGCCGCCGCCGCCGCCGC
>JAPYYS010002154.1:0-12574 GCA_030522525.1 Campopleginae sp. 14b
AACTCGCGGTCGTGCAGTGCCGGGCACAGCTGTGTTCCTGCTTCCTCAACATTGCGAGGGAGGGTGCATCTTTCTCCCTCTATACAGGTCGCTACGCCTAAGGTCAAATAAAAGAAGATCTGAACTAATAACATGCAGTTGTTTTTCTTTTTTTTTCAAAAAAATTTTTTTTTTTTTTGGGGAAAATTTTTTTTTTTTTTTTTTTTTTTTTTTTTTTTTTTCCATTTCGTTTCGAAAAATCGTGCAATTTTGTTTATTTTAGTTTTTTTCACTCAATTAACAACGAGATCGTTGACGTGGAGTAATAAAAATTGGAAAAACAAGTTTAGTTCGTTTTCGGATAAAAAAAATGGCTATTTTTATTGGTCCATGAAAAATCGTGCAATTTTGTTTAATTAAGTTTTTTTTAATCACTAATAAGGTCGTTGACGCGAAATGGAGAAAATGACGGGATAAAGTTTGGGAAATTTGGCACAATTTGTATTTTTGAGAGGCACAAATCTTTGGCTGTTTTTTCGAGCGAAACATTTAATTCGTGGTTTCGTTCTATTTTGTATGATTTATAGATGTGGCTGTAAGAATAACTTGGCGAAGTTGGGCGTGTCTGCGGTGACACTTTGTAGAGTCGCTGCAGCCTCTAGACTTGAAAATTATTTTGAAAACAACTTCAGACCGACTTAACATTCCAACTTTGTGTTTACGTAACGTATGGGGGGGCGTTATTTGTGCTCGAAAGATTGGGCCAATTTTTCTTGGCGCTGGAACATAGCAACCAACTATTTTGGCCACGATTTTTTGAGGAAAAATTGCCCAACGGTTTAGCAAAATATTTTGTTCGTTATTTAACAATTTTCTTCATTTTTTTCCATCGATTTAAAAATAATAAAAAATGTTTTTTATCAAAAATTCGTTGAATAAATCAAACGAGACTGGAATCTTGACTTTTCAGAATAAAATCGACACTTTGCTATGGAAATACCTTCAGCTGCATCTGTGCGTAATGGCAACACTTTTCGAAGCCATTAAAATCGCGAAACTTCCACCCGCGAAATTGGCGCGTTGCTCGTTTGGCTTGGCGCGAAAAATTGACTTGTTAAATGTTCAAACTTTCGTGTTCTATTCAAGAAAGCTTGTTCATCATGATAATAAGCAACGGAAAATTGAATAATTAGGTAACTGGAAAAAAATGGAGTTTGTCAAAAATTTGACACGAGAATTTTCGGCAAAAAAACATTTTTAAAAAAAGATTTTTTATTTTAATTCTGCACAAATTTATTTTTCTTGTTGTTTTTTTTTGCCAAGGAAAACGTTCGCGTTGGAATTATTCCTGAAGAATCGTCGAGGAAAAAAAAAACTTTTCAAATTCTCGATCGCTCGACGCGAGACATTTTGACCAAGATCCTATTTTTAATTTGCAGTTCGGGAAATGTGACCCGATGCAATAAAATCAAGAGATTCTTATTTTTAGTTAAAAAAAACCGAATGGAAAAAAAAATTGGAAAAAATGGTTTTTTTTGTCGGATTCGATCGAAATATTGGAATAAAAATATCTCGAGAACTTCGAGTAGCTCGAAAACTATGGACAATGTGTCTGAACGAATTTAGGAGGGCGAGGATCAAAGGAATCTGAAAATTATACAAAATAAAGGACACGAGTGTCGATAAATGTGATTTGTGGGTGCGGTGCTCATTGGGGCGAGATAAAATGGCACTTTTAGATATACTTATCACATTATTTATCGTGCCAGTCGTTAACAAATGTATTGGCATTGTTGCTTGTGGATTTTATTGAGCGTGAATTTCCTTCGAGTGTCAAGGACCAAGTGTACACCTGCTTGACCTTGAAAAATCTTCTTTTTCTCCTTTGACTCGATTTCAATGGATTTTTCAAGGTAAAATTCATTGAGAATGAGAAATAAATCGTTGTCGAATGAGAAACGAGTGGAGCGAGACTCGCTACCGACTTTTCAATGGAAAATCGAGCCCCGAAGGACACTAGCCATACGAGGGGGGTGAAAAAATTCTTTGTCAACGAAAAACTCGATTGTCGGCGTAGAAAACCGTAACGACAGCACCAAACACTCCAAAAACCACGCAGAATACGTTTCAATTCGAAACGCTCACTTTTTCGATGCCCTCTCCTCCTTCCCGGCGGGTCCTTGGGGTCCCGGACTCGCGGCAACCCGGAGAAATAATGTATTGTGGTCAGGAAACCTCAACTTTCACCGAATCGTCTTCAAAGATTTTCCCAGTCAAAGGGAAAGCGGGAAAAATCGTGAAAATAAAAAAATTTCGAGTTTTCGTGATTTTTTTTCGAAATATTCATGAAAAATGAAGTTCGGTCTCTCCGGTGGAATATATAATCGATGAATCAGGCTGGGCGATCGTAAGTTTCGATATTCGCATTAATTATACATCGGCGTTAATTAGATGCGAGAAAAATCGTGAAAATGAAAAAATTTCGAGTTTCCATGATTTTTTTTCGAAATATTCATGAAAAATGAAATTCAGGCTTATCGATGAATATTTGATCGACGAATCAGGCCGGACGATCGTAAGTTTCGATTTTCTCATTAATTATACGTCCACGTTAATTAAATAGATGCTCCGAAGTATCTAGAAAATTAATACCGGCGTCGATGTAAATCGAGACGGCGTCCGGTGTCGTCGAATTAAATGTGTGCATTAAAAACCAGTAAGGATAAACTTTCCGGTGGCTCGCGGATCGATTTTTGCACCGAATCGAAAACAAAACTCTGCCAAGAATGGCAAACATCCTTTCGTAGTGTCTGGCCGGCTGAGAAATAAAAAAAAACGACGAGAAATTAATTTTTCGCTGGACAATAAATCGAAAAAAAGATGGAAACTGTAAAAAACCTGGAAAAACGTAAACCGGATATTTTTCTTGACTCAGACCCCAAAATCCAAAAAATCAGTGACTCCAAAAAATCATAAAATTCGCCTGACCCGAAATATCCGGAGGAAAAAGTGGCAAAGCTCTCATTTCGTTGCTGGCTGAATGAGTCTTCGCAGTCACGGCAAAGAAAACAAAAAACGAAGCGAATAAAAAAGAATCTTTTGATGGAGAAGAGCCGAGCCGAAAAGTGTCGTAACTTTGACGAAGGAAACGTAGGATCATGTTTTTTGGCTGGATCCTCTGATGCTCTACTCGAGGGAGGAAAAGATCGGAAGGAGAGCTTGAGAGAGAAGTAAGGAAGAGGCAGGAATAAAGGAAAAGCGATATCCTGGAGATTTGAATGAATTGGAGGAGAGGGTGGGGCAATATGGACCACCGAGATCGAGAAAAATTCAAAAAATTCGTTGTTTCTCAAAAAAAGTGCCAACAACTTTACGATTTTCGAGGAAATTCTTTGTAACTGAAAAGAAAACTCGTTTATCAACGTGCCAGAAAAATAATGACGAAAATTCTTCGCTTCCTTATTTTTTCCCTGGTCCATTTTACCCCACATTCCCATTTTTCTTCCTTTTTCGTCTTTCTACAGCCCTACCAAGGGGGAGGCTCTTTTTAAGTGAAAAAAGAGATTGAGGACATGGAGCCTCACAGTTCCTTTAGGAAAATACTCATCTCTTTCTCTTTGGGATAAAGAACGTATCTGGACGATTCCTGAGGATAATATCGCGTCGAAGGTCCTGTTTTTATGTTTTTTTTCTCTGTGAGCTAAGAAAAATCGTGGCACACCATTGGCTCGGGGCACGTGCCGAGTTCTCGCACAAAGAAGACGAAAAGCGAGCCCGAGAAAGAGAAAAAGAGAGAAAGAAAAATGTGCGCGCGGATGCTGCGGAGCACGAAACTCTCTTCTGTCTGACACGACCATCTGTTGCTTCCTGACATTTTCATTTTGAGACTTTCGGCTCCTCGGCCATCCGTCCTATATATTTACTAGAATTTTAAACAAACTCCGTGTACGTACGTACCCCGAGTACCGGAAGTCGACGACTCTTGAGGAGGAAACGTCGATCCTTTCTATCGGTCACGATTTTTTCATTTTTAGTCATCGATATTCTGATCGATCAAATTTTCCAACAAAGAATTGAAAAAAAAGAAGAAAAGAAAAAAATCGACCGAAAAAATGAAGAAATTTGCATTCCAAACTTTTTACAACTACAAAAAATGAACCAGATCGGAATTCTCTCACGTTTTCCAAAGATAATTTAAACAAAAGGCCAAATTTCACCGAATTTTTGAAAAACTTTCGAAAAAAATTCATTTTTTTTTCTCTCTCACACATTCTCGAAACTCTCAGGGCTCTTTTTCTTATGTCGAGAGGCAGTGACGTCCGGCACGCGAGTTCCCCTGCAAGGACCTCACGAGATCTTTCATCCCCCGAAAAAGACTCACGCTGTGCTCGAGAAAAAGAAAAACAGAGAGAAAGAGAGACACGTAGAGCACGCGCGGTCTCGACACTTCAAAAAGCAACGGCAGGTGGTCGTTTGTTCTCACGTTGTGTTTCCTTTCTCTCTCTCTCTCTCTCTCTCTCTCTCTCTCTCTCTCTCTCGTTTTCTTGCGTTTCCTTCACATTTTGTATTTGTATTTACCATACGACCAACGCAATCTGCTACTTCCGGGCACTCCTGCGTTTATTCCAAAAGTCTCGACAACAGGATTTCGTTGTTTTTTTTTCAGACTCGTCGCAATTTTTTCTTTGAAATTCCTTTTTTTTATCCTGGATTTATTTGCAAGCAATCTCGTGCCTCTTTTCCCACAACAAACGTTTATACGCACTGCGAAATCGAGTCAGGTGGCCAAGGGCTCGATAAAATGTCATTGTTTTGCACCTCCGTGCCTCGCAAATTCATCCAACCATTTCATTCCTGCCCACGCGCCTGTTACTAATTCTCGCGGCTTTTATCTCCTCGTCGTTTCTATTTGATTTTTTTTTTTCATTGAAAAATACATTTTTTTGATTTTTAATTTCAGTTTTTCAATTTTTTATTTTAATTCCTTAATTTTTTATTTTATTTTTTCATTTTTGACATTTTTTTGTCATTCATTGTTTTTGTCCAGCTTTATAATAGACGATGCAATTTTTTTAAAACAATTACTGACGAATTTGATTGCTCAATTGAATGAATTATTGAGAAATAATTAAAAAAAACTCATGATTTATAAAATTCCACGTCATTTAATGGCCTGGATTTCCAATTAAATTAAATTTTTAATTATTTTCGTATTTTTGCATCATTTTTTCATCGAAATGCTTGATTTTGGGGGGGGGCAGAGAAAATAAATTAAGAAAAGTGAGGGAAGGAATGCACTGAGAGAAATTTTCTGCGAGGAATTTGCAGCGAATCAGAGAGCTTTGGAGGACAATGAGTGGAGAAGAAGTTTGAAAAGCAAGAGGGACAAAATTTGGATGGAATGTGACATGAAGCATGTGGAGAGAAAAAATGAAGGAAAGGTGCAGTCCGTGCAAGAGCGGAGCAGGTGAGACTGTGCCTGTCGTTCGGTCCAGAGCTCGTCTCAAAAATGACCAAACTCGCAGTCGACCGATACGAGACTTTTTTGTCGATGCAAAAAAATTTGTCTGGAGGTTAAAAAAAAATGTGGTCGCTCACGAAGTTGCGTTTTCTTTTTGTTCACTTTTTTCATCGTGTCACAAAAATTGTCTCGAATAACACGCGAGCTCATTGACGAGGATTAAAAAATGCTGATGATTTCGGCTCGATGAAGACGAGGAACGCAGGCAAAACGTATGGCGCTCAGGTAACGAGACTCAACGCACTTATTACATCGATACTCCGTCGACATCATCGAGATGAGGAATTTTCGTATCTTTTGTTTGTTCCTGGATGCTGGGGCACGCGACGACACCATCAGGCATTTTTCTCCTCTCTTCTCCTATTTCTTGGCTCTCGAGACGATGAGCTCATTCGGGAAAACGTATGGCATGGGGCACCATAAGGAGAATCTACTTTTCGAATTGATTTTTTCATTCTTTTCGAAAAATCAATGAATACGAGAAATTTTCCAATTAGTAAACTTTCGAAACTAGTGAATAGAAAAATTCTTGAATATTTTTGGGTCTGAATAAAAATCGCGGACTGGAGGACAATTTTCGTAAGGATTTTGGCTTTTGGGAGGGAAATAGTGACGATTAAGAATAAGGAGAAGAAGAACAACAACGAGGAGAAGAAAAGAGAAGAAAAGGAGAGGAAGGAAGGTCGAGAAGGGGCAGATGGTCCGGCGTTTCATGAAACGACGCCATGGCCTCTTATTCTCTTTCTCTTTCTCTCTCTTCGCAGCCAAGTGG
The DNA here is from genome assembly GCA_030522525.1 of Campopleginae sp. 14b. Taxonomy (NCBI): domain Eukaryota; kingdom Metazoa; phylum Arthropoda; class Insecta; order Hymenoptera; family Ichneumonidae; species Campopleginae sp. 14b. The sequence continues at coordinate 6,273 of JAPYYS010002154.1, forward strand.
CAGCGGGCACGCGCCGTCCCATCTTGTAAGAAACATCTGCCACTGTCTCGGTAGTTGGAGTCAAAAGGGCGGATCTTAGCGCTGAGAGACTGATGGAAAAGCGTGGGATCCGCCATTTTTATATTGGCCACTCAAAAATAGGGATTTATGTACGAAATAGTGAAAAGGAACCACCGACTTCGCCCAGTTTCTTATTTCCTATCTTTTTCATCCCTCGCCACCCTCGACTGCACCCCGCGTCTCGGTCACCCTCTTCTTTCACCTTTTTTCTTTTTCTTTTGCGCCTCGTCTCGCCTTCTCCCACTTTTCCATGCATTCGCTCTCCGAAATGACGTTTCTTATTCCTTCATTTTTATTCAGGAATACGAAACACTTCATAAACTTCATACGCGCACGCATGTGGGTAGATTTTCTTGAAGCATATATACAGGGTGTCCCAAAAGTGACTTTCCATATTGACAGGGTCGTTGTATCTTTGTGTTACAAAGTCAAAGGTCCTCTGACGTTTTTCGATTCGACCATTTTTTATCGAGATATCGGTAAATCCTTGAGTGCAAGGATTAAGTCATTTTTCTTCGTTTTTCCTATTTTTCCTCGAGTCCAGGGTTCGCAGTAACGTTACTTAGTCTTTATTTTGTAAGCAGGAATGCCAAAAATTCCATAAAGTTCATGCAAGCGTATGCAGGAGAATATTTTGTATGAGCGATATACAGGGTGTCCCAAAAGTGAGTTGTGATAATTACAGAATCGTTATATCTGGGGCATTGCGAAGAGAAAAGTCCTCTGGCATTTTTCGATTTGACGATTTTTTAAATCGAGATATCGATAAATCCTCGAGTGCAAGGATTAAATCATTTTTCTTCGTTTTTCCTATTTTTCCTCGAGTCCAGGGTTCGCAATGACGTTATTTAGTCGTTCCTTCCCAAACAGGAATGCCGAAAATTCCATGATTTCGACGCAGACGCTCGCGCAGAGTCATATTTTGCTATAACGATCTACAGGGTGTCCCAAAAGTCACGGTGAAAAATCGATCCATTGCACAGATTGCGGCATGCACTCGAGACTTTCGATCCCATAGAGTGGCGAATCATCATTATCCATGGTGTTTTGACAATTTTGCCAAAAATGATAGTTGTGTCCAATAAATTCTCCAATAAAGTTCGCAGAGCAGACAAAGAGGCCGCGTTCAATAAACAAAAGCGTAAATTTGGTTTCCATGATGAACACGACATCGTCAAGGAATGGCGAGCCCGGCAGGTGCAGGAGAAAAATACTTTTGAATCGGACTCGAGTCCCCAATCGACCAAAACACGTTTTTTTCATTTTTCGTACCGGTTTTTAATTTTTTTTGTCGTGCCATCGAGCGCGGGGGCCACCGATCGACCGAATAAGGTTTCGGAAATACTAATTTTATTCCGAAGAGCTCCGACAAATTACATACAAATGTATTAAGTTCTTCATCTCGCCGAATCCGGGCCGCACACTCCACATCCAGAACTTCAATTCAATTACCAAGCCCCGGCCTTCAATAACCGGTTGGAACTTCATTGCGAAGTACATTCTTATTATCTTAACGAAGAAATCAAACGACCAGCCAAAAACTGACAATCGCTTAAGCAAACAACCTCGCAAATTCGACGCAATGAATCTCTTACAAAACGAATGATTAAAGAATGCATTTGTCCATTTTATTTCTCGACGAAACGCAACTCACCTGGACTGCCAATCTCTGTCAAAAGTTTTGTCCCCATTTATTTTTGCTGGCCGAAAAAAAATTAAATGACCAAATTATTTATAATTACGAAAAAAAAATGTCTCGAGTTCATTCGGCCGAGACTCTTCTTCCTGATCCTCCGGGACCCCCTGGAGGAGAAAATTAAAAAAAAAAAACGGTCACCCATCCGAGTATTGGCTCGTCCAGGACTTTTGAACGTTAAAGCTCGAGCTCGACACGTTTTCCCATCAATTAAGGGACTCCCATGAATTACCGTCGACACTTTTTGGCCCACAGGCAAAAAAAACTTTCGATCGAGAAGAAAAAATGATGGAAAAAGTTTCGGGAGATTTTTTGGCCTATTTTTTCATCGATTTCGGGGCATGGGAGGCTGTGCGATCGAAAAAATCCAATGAGAACCTCTCCGGTTAGCAAAATCGATCTAATAGCTCGAGGAACACTATCCATGTTTCGTTAGTGAGTTATTGCAACTTGCGTTTCGACCCTTGGCCCATTATTCGTCCCTCCCCGAGAGCTCCGTTTATTTCTTCCTCGACTTTCACACTTTTAGCACCATTTCGTTCATTGTACCACCCGAGGACCGAGATCCCGATAATTGCCTCGTATACTACGCCAACGTTCGGATGAATATATAGATATATAAGTTTGGAGAATGAAATTTTTATTTATCGTTGAGGAACGATCCGAGGCCGCAGCTGCCATCGAACTTTCCAGCGCAACGAGAAACTTGGCTGACTGGCACGAACTCTAAAATTCGATTTATCGTTACGTTCTCTCTCTTTTTTTTCCTGTCCCCCAATAAACAAATTTTCTGCTTAATTACAATGATTCTTTCATGGAAATAAACATTTGGACCGATGTCCTTAATTTTTCGATCGACTCGACCGATTTTTGGCTCATTAAACAAATCCGAGAATCTAATTTCTCATTCTTCGACGTAAATTATTTAAAAAATTCTCGTATTCGATTCTGGAGTAATGGGATTTTCTCATTTTTTTGTATACGAAGGTAAAAAACGTTTTTGGTTAATATTCAATATTCAGAAATACTCTGTGCTCAATAAAAATGATGGTTTTATAAAAATAAAAATTTGGAACGTTCTCCTTCATTTTTCCATCGATTCGAGCGAGTTGTGTCCCATAAAAAAAATCGTGGAATCTAATTTTTCGTTCCTCAGTTCGTGTCCAGACCTGGAGCTCGTCCAATCGACTTTTTCGACCTTAATTAATGAAAAAATTCTCGTATTAGATTTCCGAGTCATGGGGTTTTCCAATTTTTCGGATAAGGAGGTAAACATTTATTTGGTTAATTAGGAGCTCGTGAATAATTGGGCAGAAAGTATAACGAGGGCAAAGGGATGTTTGTTAAGCTTTGAGTGGTTGGATAAATCGGTATTGAGGCGTGGAGCGAGCCTTTTCATTAAACTCAGTTCGGCGTTAATAATAAAATTACGGAGAATCGATGGATGTGTATATTTTTCGATCAGGACGAGAAAATGTGATGTTTGTGCGGTGGCGAGTGTTGTGGAATAAAATTGTTGCGTGGTGGGTAAAGGGGTTAAGGGAGAGGAGAGGGGGAAATACGGGACGAGCGCGTGGTCCACGTGCGAGGAGCCCAAGAGAGTAATTTAAAAGCAGCTCGATGGTGCGTGTTGGAAAAAAACGCCCGATGTCCCGGTGCTGTGTCGTTTTTTGTTGTTCGCGATGTAAAATTGCCTCGATCGTAACGAGGAAGCCCATTAATCGTTATTTTCGTGACCTCTGATGCGATTTATAATTATTTCGTTATGGAGGAAGCTCGTGACGTGGCGAAACGTTGATTTCAACATCCGGAAACATCCGACAAAAATTTCCATCATTTTCGTTTGCCCTTTTCGATTTAAATCGATTCCCGATAATTAGCTCCATTTTTTTTCATTTTTTTCTTTTTTTTTCCTTTCGGAATTAAATGGCGGGCTTTTGGTAATTCGAATCTCGAAGGTGCGTCGATGATCGAGCACCCAAACGCCAGCTTTAATTTACCTTATGATAATATCCTCGTATCAAAGAACATACATTTATGCCGCTCCGTTCCAATCGACATCAATATTGCCCCGGAGCCCCTTTCAAACGTCCCGCCACTTTTCCCTCTCACTCTCATCTTTACACGCGTCTATTTGTAACTGCAGACTTTTTATCATTACGCAGCATCGATCTGCTGCGAATTAATCGGTTTCATGCACATCCTTTTTTTTTCGATCTCTCTCCTTGGCCAATTATACACACGAACACGATACGGGCTTGGCCGAAAGAGTGAGATAACGAGATCGAGTGACGAAAATGTGATTGTTGTTTTTTTTTTCATTCTCGAAACCACCGAGGGGGCAAAATTTCGTGCCCAAAAATTGTGCAAATACCACGTGAAAGTTATCAATAAGTTTTTGGCCTGAAAACTTTTTTTTATATTTTATATTTTTTTCTTAATAAAAAAAATAAATAAAAATAATTGTGAAAAAAATTTGGAAATCAAAATTGTCGATAATTTTCTTGTGTCCGTTGACCTAATTGATCCCTGAGAGAGCGCGGGTGCAATTTCGTATCGAGACGATCAGCGAGGCTGCCTTTTTCGTACAGACACGCACACGCGGCCACACGAAGGTGCGTACAGGCTTTTACTCCAATCAGCCAGCAGCTGTAGGTGGTCAACTCGTTCACATTATTCAGTCCAGTACCCTTTTTCGTCTCCCTCCCGCCCTAGCCCCTCCGCCCTTGAACCTACATATTCGTTTAATTCGTTGGGCATATACGTGTCTCTACTAATTCGTGGCCCTTGCACGCGCCCCACACGTTCAAAATTGCCTCGACCATTTTCGAGGCTCCTCATACACACTCGAGCCTCCTCTCACTTTTCCATTTACCTTCTACTCCGATTTTCACATAATCTCTACAATTGCCTAATTATTACGAAGGTATGAAAAATAATTCTCGTCCCTCCCAGTCAGATCGTTAAGAAACAATTTTTTATCTTCATTTTTTATTTTTTCCAAATTATTACGAAGCAAAAAAAATCTCGCTCCATCCAGTCAGAGCGTTAAGAAACTTTTTCTGACTAAAATTGCGGGAATTTTGTTGATTTTCCTAATTTTGGAAAAATGCGGAAAAACGAAAGGAAAAATTTCGCTAAAAGTGTTGCTATTTTTTATTCATTTTTTATTTTCTCCAAATTGTAACGAAGGAATGGACAAAAATGTCGTTCCTTCTAGACAAATGGAGGGATTTTTTTTGGTTTTCGTTATTTTGGGAAAATTCAAAAATGCGAAAGGGAAAATTTCGCAAAAAGTGTGGCTGTTTTTTTTTTTTTTTTCCTAAATTTCTCTTCATTTTTTGTTGTTTGTTAAATTTCGACGAAAAAAAATGGCAAAAAGAATCTTTACGATGGAGGAATTTGGACGAGCATTGGTGTGCTCACAGTTGGATGAATCGGCGACGCGAGACAGCGAAGACGAGACGAGAAAAGCAGGTGCATCGGGGCAAGGACTTTTTCGTTATTCGGTGTCTCTCCTGTTCTCGATAGTATCGATTTACACTTTTCACGACAGCAGATTGTAAAGGTTATTGAAAAAAATAATAAAAACATAAATTCGTGAGCAACGTTCGTTGCTCTCTCGATTTTTCATTTAAAAAACGAGTCTCTCTTTTCAACGTTCGCTTATTTTTATCGTACGACGTCACCTCAAACCCAAGGCTCATTTATTTACAAAATAAGCTCGAAGTTGGCCTTTGCGAAAGAAAAATTTACGAGCGGATATGCGGTCCTTGACCTAGTCCTTGAAAATGGCTTCGTTATTCCGTTCCAATATTGTCACAATAATTCTTCATTGTTGGATCACCTTTTTACGATTTTCGGAGAAAACAAAAACAAAAAAATTATCGCTCATTATTTAAATAATAAAAAAATCGTTTTCCCTGATTCCGACGATTCCTCAGAGTTTCCAGCATTTTTTTCCCAATCCGATTTATCAGCTGTCACAGATCTCGATTCTTTCACACATTTTTCATCGTCGAAAAAAAAATTCAACCACAAAATTCTTTTTATCTCCCTCACCTCTCAAATTTTCTTCCAACTGTCTCGTCCATCAGGTTCGATGTAGTAAAAGACAATATTTTCGTACGAGATCGAGGAAAAACAGACTGAAGGGTAAAAATAATGGAATAAGATAAATGAAAAGGCTGTCTTGGCTGGAAAAAAGTTTCCAGGGGTGCAGCAAGCTGGCATGATCGAAGAAATAACTTTCCAAAGTTGTTTTATCGGTCTGAAAATAATCTTTCGATTGCTCTCGTTTCAGTTGACCAAATTGTATTTTCGTCGGAGTAAAAAGCGTCTAAAAAAGTTCTAAAAATCAATAAATCAATTCTAAAATTGATAAATTCAAATAAAATTAATAAAGTAATTCTAATATTCGAAAATTAATGAATTAATTCTAAAAATAAAGCTGAAAAAATCGAAATAAAAAGGATGGAATTGGCAATTGAAAAAACTTGGTAAATGCTGGCCAAGTTTTCGTCTGGAAAATGTGAGAAAATTGATT
>JAPYYS010002155.1:0-28715 GCA_030522525.1 Campopleginae sp. 14b
AAAAAAAAAAAGAAACCAAAAAAAAAAAAAAAAAAAAAAAAAAAAAAAAAAAAACAGTTTTCCATTATTGGAACCAGAACCAGAATCAAGTCTGAAAACCGACATTATAGACGAGAACCGTACGCGGTTTCAATATTCTTGGCTCATGGGAATACTCGAACAGGGACAAACCAGTATTTCCAATATGTAACGCGCTCAAAAGATAGGATCGCATGTTTTCTTTTTTTCTTCGCACTTCCAGCCGGTCGAGCTTTCCTCAGCAAACTCTGCAGTTACTCCGTACAGCCGCCTGTACCAAGAAGAACGAGAAGAAGAAGAAGAAGAAGCAAGAGTTCCGCTCACGAGAGCAAGATCCAATCATAATAGTGGAGGCTTCGCGTGTGTCGTTGCTCGGAATTTTTCGATCGACTTGTCACTCTCGATCTCCGCAATTTATATCATAATTTCCAATATCGATCTCGGAACTCCAGCACGCGGTACATTTATTGGTCATGCAAATATGTTCCGGGACGAAACGTAAAATTGAAAAAAATGAAGAGTGTCTGATCGACGTCCGACGTTGCAGACCGGGTATTTTTTTTTTTTTTTTTTAACATTTCAAGCTCTCAATTTTACCACCGAAACGCCGAACTGGAACGTTGCCCGGGAAATGACGACTTTGGGGTTTTATAGCCGATGACCGAGCTGCCGGATGATTTTGCACAACGTGATGGAGTGTGATGGAGCAATTATTATTCGGATACGCGAAGGAAGCGCGTTCTCTCTGGAGTCACAACTAATGACAATTCTCGAGGTGGATAGGTGGAGAAATATTTATTGAGAGTCATGTAAATGGCGACTTAATCGTGAGTGTATTTATGACGAGATTATAAAGTCGAAAGGTTGATTCGATGTTCGTGTGTCAGGCTGTCCAGCAGCCTCTAATGGTCGATGCCATTTTCATAATAAGATTCGTACGCGTATACATGTGCTCCGGGGAATAAGGCCCTCTCTCGGTTGGCCGATGAATTATGGATGAGAAGACGTGGCAACAATTGGTCCGAAAGTTTGACGTGTATATCGTGTGTTTGAGCATGAGCGAGCATTTGCTTTCTCCCTGTGTGTACTTGAATAGCGTCTGGGAGGCGGTAAGTACGTATTGCTTTCTGTTAGACTCCGGAGGTTCTTATTATTGAACCCTGTCGTCGGTCTTGTTGACCCGGTGGGTACAGGCAGAGCCAAAATTTTATTAGTTGGTGCTGGTTGGACGAGCGAAAACTTGGCAAGAGGAGAAAGTTCCGATTGGCTTTTCATTTGCGAGTGGCAATTGATTAATCAATGACCGCAGCCAATCGGATGTAGAGGGGGTGGCAAACGTCCAGGAGGCATTTCCGGGGCGATCCTCTCGTCGGGGCACCGTTCTCCAGCTCTAGCTAGACCGGCGCTAATTAACAAATGTATGAGGAAGACGTTCTCTCGAGTCTGGAAAGTTGAAGTTATTTTTGGCAGGCTCTGTACTGCCAGTTTTCGATGCTGGAGCGGCGACACACACACAGACACACAGGTCGAGTCTGTGTTGAGCTTTTGCCATGCTCCTCGCACGTATCGACTAATTGCCACGAGCGTGTGTGCTGTTCTTGTAAATAAGCCATAATCTCGTGGTTGGGCGAAAGCGATAAAGATCGAGAGAGATAGAGGCAGCTCGTCGTATTAATTCTGCTCAGGCATCCACGCTCTGACACGAATTCGAACTCATCAAACGCTATTGTTCCAATCAATGCAGCATTCTCGCTGGATGCGTTCGTGTCTGTTTGACAAATATGATAACACGCGCTGTATGATGAGCTTCGGCTATTGCCGAGATCTATTCGGCAGCCTCCAGGACCAGCGACTTGATCAACTTTCGAAAACTAAGCGTTTATAGATGGGTTTACCAAAAGAAACGACGACGTGGCGTAATTGCCAATGGAGACGAGCGTGGACGAAGCAAGGGCTAGAAACGTCAAGTCCTCGAGAAAATAGAGTTCGATCTATGTGGACAAATATCTCGTCGACTGAGCTGTATCCCTGGTATTGGTTGGCTTACTTAGCTGACCTGGAGACCCAGTGAACGTCTTAGCTCCTGGGCTTCTTGCCACCATGAATATAAATCGTTGGGTGTTGATTCGTCGAGGCTCTCACGTACTCTTTGTCTTCTTCTCCGTTCCTCTCCCTTTCTCCAGTCCAAAAAAATTCTCTTCTACGAACGTCTGAAAATGTTTAATGAACTGCTGTCAGACGTTGAAGCGTCCAGAACAATTGGAAGCTTTTAAATAATCTCGAAATAACATATCGACGTAAGAACAATGAGCGAATAATTGCAGCTATGAAAATAGCTGTGAAAACTAATAAATAATGAATGAATCAATGAATTCTCGCGATGAGATTGAAAATTGGATGGTGTTAAACTTTTTCATCATCTCGCTGCAAATGGACTGGACTGGAGAGCACGAAAGGGGTTTGTTGTTGTCATTTGCTGGCTCGGAATCGCTTGGACAGCCTCAAGACCGCACTTTATGGCACAGCGTTTCTCATTTACTTGGACCAACGCTAACTCTCAGATCCTCGTGTATTAGCCTCGCTCTCTTCGTAAGGATAGAAATTACTCGATCATCAACTACATACATAGACTTATTAATAAATAAACGCACGAGTGACCCAGAAAGAGTATTCATTCGAGTGGAATAGCAGAGTTTCTTCTTGTCTTCCTCTCTAATACACGCTCTTGCTGGTTCCTTTCACCCTGCAATCTATCCGTACATCGGTTATACAGACTCGCTTATGATTTTCTCCTTCTCCAGCTGTTGTTCGCTGTACTTTAAAGCGCCCCATTAACTCTACAGAGTAACAATCAAAACCCCATGAAAAATCTATCGATCATTTGCTTCCTTTGTTTAGCCAAGCTTCAGGATTGTCGGCGCCAGCTCGAGATATCTCGTAGGAATTTACACCTCCCGCCCGCAAACGTTTCTCCCTTAATCCAGTTGCTCCAATTTTTATTTTCTTTTTTTCATAAACCAGCTGCATTCACTTTGGAGCTCAATTATATTCTTGGAGAGTATCTGTGAATCAAAAGACCTTGACATTGCTCGTTCTAAGCGCTGGCCTCTTTCGGTCTTTCCTTCGGGCATGTGCATGATCGAGGATAAAATCATTTCAGAAAGGTTTATAAACGAAACGACGTTCTCAATGGAACCGACACGCCTCGACGTTGTAATAAACTTGTTGTATACATCGGCGTACGTGGTGAAATATACATTTCTTGTCTGCCTCGAGAAGCTGTTGATGTTGTAAAGATTCCACTCTGTCGGTCATGGGAATGGATAAGCGGAGAATCTTGTAGGACATGGATTCGTACGTATTATGTTCGTTACGGTTTTTACGTTTCCATTTCATAGACGACACGATAAATGTAGGATTACCGTTTTTTTTTTCTCCTTTTTTTTTTTTTTTTTTTTTTTTTTTTTTTTTTTTTTTTTTTTTTTTTTTTTTTTTTTTTTTTTTTTTTTTATTTTTTTTTTTTTTTTTTTTTTTTTACTATGCGCCAGAGAGGGAGAGAGTTCTCCAAGGATTCGCACGATACGAGAAAGTACACTGTACAAAATCTCTCCGCATGTATTACATGCATTTCTTATTCTCTTTTGAAGGTTAATGGTACGGATGCCTCGTACTCTACACCCGGGGGCATTAAATCTCTCGCTTTTCAACTCATCGCGTTCGTTTTTATTTCTTCTCCAAATCTATCCCGTACTTTTCTATGCCCGAACCTACATTTTTTTCCATACCAGCGACAATTTAATTCACGTCCTGAAATATTAAAATTAATTATTTCACCAAAATCAATGATTTTCGAATTTTTATTAAATTTTTGTTGTTTTTTTTTTCTCACATCTCAAATAATTTGTAACAACAACAACAACAACAACAACAACAAAACTCAATCACGGTGTTGAGGTAATTTGAAACGTCGGCGAAATGGCTTGAAATCTAGGCATCCGGACGACAGAATGAAATTTGTTGGGAAAAGGTGATATTTTCAATTGAAATTGTTTTCTCTTTTGTGCACACGGTGTAGGCCACGAAGGTACGCCCCGAGCTCACACCAAGTGTAAGTAGGTATGGAGGTAAGGTCGAGGCCGCATCGACGACGACCAACCGTAGTTTAATCTTTCTCCCTCGATAAATATAAGTATATATAAGTGTGTGTATAAAGAGCTTGACGTACTCGATGTCAGCAGGAAGCGAGCTCACGGTCATTACCATCCCCGTTGTAACGTATAAATTTCCTTGTTTGCCTGTAGGCAAGGACGACGGCTTTCTCGTTTCGGACTCTCAGAGATTTCTTGGATTTTAAAAAAATCCCCATTTTTTTGCCCAAAATAAATATTGGTCAATTAGCCAATTTCGAAAATTTTCGATCGAGTAACTATCACCATTTCCCAGTTGCCCCGTTGGCTTGGCAATAAAACCTGAAAAATCATTCAAATTCGCGTCGACTACGTACCCGATGGCTTTCGAGACTGCGGCGCGCGAATTCTCCGGAGCCCTATCTCGGCCAACAGAAATAAATGCAAATCTGTATCCTCACGGTCTGTAGTGTAAACGATAAATAAAATAAAAAAAAAAAGAAGGTTCGTACGCTCCGTTGCTAGCACATCGGGTCAAAGTAAATTAGCTTAACTGTATATAGTTTTACCGTAAAAAAAAATTGAGCATTTCGTCGAAGAATTTGTGGTTAAACCGAAAGAGGTAACTCGGGATCGTGCACTTTTGCATTGAACAAATTAACTTTTTATCATTCCTCATCGTATCCAACTCGCGGCTTTGGCCGACATTTTCCACTCAATTCCCATAATAACTAAACTAATTCGCAGCTCAATCAATAGCTCCTCGGGAATCCATAAAATAGACAAATTTTATCACCATAATAATTGCTCCTCGATTAACTCAGTAAAAAATCATTTAATCACGCTATTTGATTAATTAATTAAATTAATCCCACGATTAACTAGTCCAAAGTAATTGAGAGCTTAATCCTGTAATTAAAATCGCTTGGAGCTTGATTTTCAAATAATACAATGTCAAATTTCATAATTAAAAACAAATGTTCCGCTAGAATGAAGCGCAATAAAGCATTAACGGCCAAGTTGATGTTAAACAAGAAGATGATTCGTAGTCGCATGGAGGCCCTCTCGACAAGCACGGAAAGCCTATTACACGTGCGGTACATCATCTAAAAATAATAATGAATACGCGCTAGTCTCTTGGTACACACGCTCCGCTCCCGCTTGCTCATCGGCTTGTTCGGCATTTCGCCTTAATTACAAACCGCTATGTGTGCGCTTTATTTAACCGAGTAATGGATCGTAATAAATGCATCACAACTTTGAGCGCACGCGATCGATTCATGTTCAATTAATTTACCACATTATTTACGATTCCCAATCAACATTATCGATGTTGGATGATCAGGGCGAGGCATACGTAACAGCCACTCGTAACAGCAGTACTTAAGAGCCTGGATCTCATCTTCCAAGATCATTCACCGGTTCTAATGACTCTTGAGTATTTTCCAACATTTCGGAATATTCGGCAAAGGTCGCTGCGAGAGTTTAGCTTACCAAGCAGCACGATTCCGGACGTTCTATGGGTTCGAGGTCAAATAACCAAATATATTTGGAGGCCTTTGTGACTTTTGTGAGCGATTCCATCAAGGGCGGAATAAAACGAAAGTTGTTGATTATTTCGATTGGGTGCTGGTCCCGATAATGCAAAAGGTCCCCACGAAGATGTGCTTTGATTCGAAAATTGACTCTCGAGAGATATTCAATCGTTCGGAACGTCCGACGATCGATTCCGAGAGAATAAAAATTCGTAGTATAAGAGAGAAAGAGTGAATGATTTGCAGTAACATTTTCAGTAGTTGCTTGGGATTTAATGAAAAAGGGAAAAAAAAAAAAACGTGGGACGGTATGCGAGTCACGATTGAAATTTCTCCGATCTAACGGATCGATACACGCCCTGAGGCACTCGCGGGGATCAGAGAAAGAGGCAAAAGTACAAAAGAAGTTTGTGAGAGGGCGCGACGATGGCGATTTCGCTGTAAAAGATTGTCTCGTTGCTTTTTTCCTTCTCGTATATTTTTATTGGCTTTGGTGCTGTTCCTCGTGGCAAGCGCAGCAACAGCAGAAATGTCAGACACTCCAGTCTGGGAGGTAGTTTTTCGCCCCAGTACTCCACTTACCACTTAACCGATCGAACGATTTATGGAACGACAACGACCCGAGTCTCCTCTCCTCTCTATACGCGCGCACACACACACACACACACACTCGTTTTATACTCTCGGAAAAAAGGACTCGGAGTTCTCATAGCCCCGCGAGTCTCTTCTGACTGACTAGTTTGCTCTTTCTTCTTCTTCTTCTCCTCCTCCTCCTCCTCCTCCTCCCCCTCCTCCTCCTCCCTCCGATGGCTTTGCCTTTGAGCCTCTCGAGCCAACGCCGTGGCACACATTCCGCACTCGTTCGCAAAACTCTCCGACTCGGCGCAATTACACACGAATCATTCTTATCATTCTTATCTGAACCGCTAGCCGATACAACCGCAATTTGTCCTCTTCTTCCTTCCTCTTTCTCTCCTTCGCCAATCCGCCAATCTTTTCTACGAACGATTGAAAATGTTTAATCAAACTCATGCCAGACGTTGGAGCGTCCAAAATAATTGAAAACTTGATAATAATCTTGAAACAATCTTGTATCGATATAGGAACAAACAATTGCGTATGAAAATAGCTGAGAAAACTAATAAACAATCAATCAATACTCGCCATGACATCGAAGCTTGTGCCTGGATGGTCAAACTTTTTCATCATCTCGCTGGAAGTGGCACACGAAGGTGCCAAAAATATTGTCCAATTTTTGAAGGAGCCAAGGTCAGTCCAAGCTTTTGCTAATTCGAGGAGGAAAAATGGCTCAAGGAAAAGCTTGATGAACTTGTAACGTTTTAAACATCAAGACGAACTGTGGGGGATCGTGCTAAGCGGAGAGGATGGAAAAAACATGACACGTACATTTAATTGGATCGTTCGATCTTGTTGGCACAATTCCAGGCGTGTAGAAATGAACGGAATGAAGAAATAACCCAACTTTTGTAACACGTGCGCCATTCTTTATCTCCGATCGCCTTGGCAGCTTGTGCACACTTTTTTATCAAACCCCTTGCGGCATAATTCGCTTCGGAATGTCAGAATGTAATTTTTCCAATTATTTATCCTCCAGCAATGAACGCGCAATGTGGAGGTAGGAAAAAAAATCTCAAAGTTGAATATTGGGAGGCGAAAAATTAAGAAATCCTGAGGAAAAATAATCTGGACGATTCTTGACCTTCATGAAGGTCTCTGCTTCAGTTTCTAGTCGTCCAAATTGTTCCGGAGGCATGAGAATTCACGTGTTCGAGTTTCTGAATCAGCCAACAAATTTCCGGACGCGAAAATTTTGCGAAAATCATTGTTTGGACATCGATCTCTCGTTCGCTGCTGTTTTTTCGTGCTGCGCGTCAGTTTCCCATCATAGCGGGACAAAATAATGTTCCGTGTAATCCATCCCGCTATGAGGAAACGAGATCTCTTTGGTTGATAGTCGCGGTCTCGCGAGTCCGCCAAAGCAATCGGAGTGTGAAACTTCATACACGATTTTAGAGAGGACGAGCTTGTCCCGAAGCTCTCTGGAGGAACGTTGCAGGTCCGAGGAGCACACGTGTGTTGGCACGAGGACAGAAAAGAAGGTGCGGCGAGCAAATCATAACAACACTATGGAGCAGGCGATCATCAACAAAGAATCGCCGGGAAGACTTTTTTTGCTGAAATTTACGCGATTCATTGTCTCGGGCACGATTGTATTGGCGTCTCGCACGTATGCGAGCCGGAGGATTATTATCCGATCGATCGTTGCGATACGACGAATAGGCAAGCCGAATGAGCTGAGAAGGAGGAAATGGAACGGGCGAGACGGGCGAGGAACAACGACGTGTGACGATGATCCGTTGGTTATGCTGGGCAAACACCAGAAATTACCGGTTAAAAAAATTGCCAATTATGGAGGAGAAGGGAGAGGGAGGAAGGGAGTGAGAAATAAAAAGATTGCATTATTTTTTCTTGCATCAACGAAAGCTTCTGTGGTCAACGTATTCATGCAATTGACTTGGATCCACAAAGAGTTGGGTGGACGAGCTTTGTAAAGGGAAATTACGTCAGTTACGCCCTTCTCTTTCCAACAGTTTGTTCTCGCTCGTAAATAATGATTTTTGGTTCGAGCTCGTTTGACCTGGCTTGACTGTTGGATATCGGAGCCTCCTCTCGTCTTTCTCTTCTCTCGCCCGATCCCGTACAGAGGTAAACGAGTTTTCAGGGATTCTCGTTAGCGTTCCCTTCAAAAATCTTCTTTTCGTTTCTTTTTCCTCCGAACGTACGCGAGTATTTTTCGCGATGATCCTTGATAAATAAGACGAAAAGGATGCTCGAGTTCATCGACGTGCACTCTGAAACAAGAATTCGTGGCGCCAACTCCTCGCATTTTTTTTCTCTTCATTGTAATCGACACACACGCACACAATTTATTCAGTGATTTCTTCGTGCACGAGGATCTTGCACAACAACTTGCGGCAATTAAAGTTCAACGATCCTAACTTTTCGAGGCTGAATTCCGAAGATCGAGGGAAAAACATTGGCGATTTTTATTTTACGAAGCGAATAAAATAAAATGCGTCGAAATATATAAAGTGAAAATCGCTCAAATATCGAGGAAAAACTACCGGGTCTCCCAGACCCAGTGTGTTTCCTGGCCAAGATTCATTACACGAATGACTAAAGTTTGAATGGGACTGATGGAATTTTCATATGGAAATCGAGTTTGCGAGGTTGGAGATTTGAGATGAGAAAGAAATTTAAAAAAAAAGCAATGATTGCACAGGGAAAATGCCATTAGTGTCAGAGAAACATGTTAGATGGCGCCTCGTTATTTTCTTTTCCATCTTCGCTGCTCGTGCTCTCTCGAGACCAGCCTCGGAAGAGAAACACGGAGGGATCCTGCTGCTACGAAATGATGATAATCTTGGCCGCGAGGCTCTGCTCACAAATGTGCAACTCGTTATCGCCACATTACAGTGGCTGTAGGAAACGCGCACGCGCTACGCCACCTCGAAAAAGACTAAAACGATATAAGAATATTATTATACAGTGAAAATAGTATATAAAGACTCGCTCTCCAGTGTAAAAAAAGAAAAATCTAATCCCAGCTTTCTTGATTCGTTTCTGCTGCGGCTCCGCCAACTCTCAGCTTCGATAACAGCTGATTTAAATTGTCCGCCCATTCGCTATTAAGAGGTAATAAGAAAAATACGAAAAATCATCATTTTTCATATTTTTACCAATTATTATTCGATTTTTTAGCACTTTTTATCGATCAACAATCATTTTTATCGAATTCTCAAATAATTATGATTTTTTACAGTAATCTCGATGGAGGATCGATTAATGATCATAATCAATCGAATAAAATGATCTCGATCAAAGATTTTGGGCGAAAAAGTGAGCGAGATTAATTTGGAAATAGATTAATCGAGGATATGGAGGTCGAACGATCATGGCGAAAAATCGAGAGAGATAAAGGAGAGATAAGACGAAATGCATATAGAGAAAGAAATGATCGTTAATGATGACGAATTCTCCTTTTCCTTCCTCCTCGCTCTCTTTCCTTCTCTCTATGCTCGTTATATTTCCTCCTGTTCGATTATAACGGAACGGTTATGTTACTGTTGTGCACTCCCGTAGAATGCATTATCCTGCCTGCTCGCGTTGACTCTGGTGCAGGCGGAGCTTTCGAAAACAGAGAACCACGACCTTCTTCTTCTTCTTCTTCGCTCCTCAGCCCGCAGTTACATACATTAAAATTATTGCCCCAGTGTTAACTATAATAATGTATCTTCCGGATTAGAGCTCCGTAACTGTTAAACTTGGCCTTCCCATTTTATAATGCATTTATATATTTATCACACACGCGTTAATCCACCAACCCGAAGGATCTCAAACTCATTTGTAAATAAGTTAGTCGATGTGTGCGTGGCTCGGTCAGTTGGGATGAGGACAGCAGCAGCAGCAGCAGGGCGTAGGATAGTTAATCCCGAGTGCTGTTGACCCGAGGCTCGCTGGACCGAGACGGTGCCAACGTGTTGCAACCATCCGGAGACCGAGTACATTCAATTCGTATGAATGAGGCATTCCAGGCCATTTCGAGGCGTTTCCCTGACCTCGACCCTTTACTTTGCGTTTTTTTTTCGATAAATAGCGACCGAACGATCGAAACCGAGATTCCGCACCAACTGACTCATCGTCAAATGTTTTTTTTTTTTTCATTTGACCTTTTTTTCGCTTACAGAATTCGCAACAGGTGCCTGTCCCCGGATATGCCCAGCAGGCGGAGAGCCGGTATGCGGTAGCGACGGTGTCATCTATGCCTCGCAGTGCGAAATGCGGAAGAAGATGTGCGGAAAAGGTATACCGAAGCACACGGGACGATCCTTATATTTTTAACGCTCGAAAAAATCGAAGCTTAATTAAGTAACGTTGTTCTGGAATTTAAAAAAATGTCATCTTTGCGTCTCGTACGTTCGGAGCGAGTGGACGATTCTTTTTTTTTTTTAATTCGCCGATTAATTCTTTTTTTTTTTCGATCCTCGACAGGTGTCACTATCGCTACAGAGAAAACTTCTTGTCTAAGATCGTCGGGCAGCAAGTGTGAGAATCGTTGTCCCGGCGATCAGGATCCAGTTTGCGGTACCGATGGTCGGACTTACCTCAACAAGTGCATGCTCCGGGTGGAGATTTGTCGCGTTGGCATCGAGCTCTCTCACCTCGGACCTTGCAACAATATCTCGGCGCATCGGGAAAATTGTCCCGTATCTTGCGATCTGGCACCATTGGATGGACCGGTTTGCGGAAGCGATGGAAACGTCTACAAGTCCACGTGTCAGATGAAGTTACTCACGTGCGGGTAAGTTACGAGAAAAGTCATTTTTTCGTGGCTTCGCTTTGGGAGCTCGTAACTCAGCGTAGAATTCTTATTTTTCGAGACATTTTTTTTCAAAATAATCGTACGATTCCCGACCGATCGAATGGTGCAAAATTTGGCCTCGGGTCAGAAAAATTTCGTTTCGGGTCAAATTGACCCAGTGTAGAAAGTGGAAAATTGAGAGCTCTCTCAATTCATACTTTCCCGTTGCCTTTATTTTCAATCACGTATGCTGATTTTTTCAGCCAAGGAGTCGTCAGGACGAACAAGAAACATTGCCAAACGACGAGACATTGTCGTGAAACTTGCTGGAGAGGCGCCAAGCCCGCGTGTGGTAGCGACGGTATTCTTTACTCGAACACGTGCAAGATGCGAGCGAAGAATTGCGGGTGAGCAACCATTTCATTAAATAAATAGAATTAGGAGCATTTTTGCAATCAAATATTTTTTCCTTTTTTCCCAAGCATCGTTGCGAAATTTATTATTCAATGCCAATTTCTACGTTGGGCTGAATAAAAAAATTCGTGACGAGGATTTTCGAAGCCCTTGGGGCACAATAACTGGACGAGGCAATTTTCTTTATAATTGGCGATTTTTAATAAGAGAGTTTGCGAGCAAAACGAGCCTCGACACGAAGAGTTTGTTCATCAAAACGATCGAGCTCGCGTCCGGGATGGAGAGAATCGAGAAGAACGACGAGGGGAGGAGAATTCATTGATAATGAGAATCCAAGCCCCCAAGAGGTTTCCACTCCTTTATTTTTCGCTTTATATTCGCTTTCGCATTCTTTTTCCTTTTATTATCCACCGCGATTATCGTTTGCACGCGAAAAAGCGAGTATTCGTTTGTATCGGAGCTCCTTAATGGGAGGCCAACAATAAGAAGATTGAAAAAATAAAAAACATTTAATTCGCGTGCAGAGAAAAATTCCTTGGGCCCTCCCAATTCGTTGAATTATTCAACGCACAAAGATTCGGGCGCTCCGATTAAGCATACAGTCGGTTCTTCATTTTCGAGCCTCGCAATCTTGCCCCCTTCCCTTTTTCGTCCCATTGAGCTGAAAAAACTTGGCGACCGGTGGGCGGAGCCAATCGCCACTCAATACCAACCACCACCTTCGACGCTCATCTCCTTAATTGCACACTTTCCCAAATCAAGATCCAACTCTACTTCGCTGCTATTCCAGTTCACTGCGCCTTAAGCAGCTCTTTTGTTTTCTTCCTCTCCAGAGTCAACAACCTGCGGAACAAACCTTTTTTTTCCTCGAGCATCAACGTTTTTTTCAGATTTTCTTATTTTTCTTTGGTCACCCCTTTGCGACTTTTTTCCGCCATAATTTCCACCATTTTTTACGTTTTTCTCATTTTCCGCAGAAAATTCGTGCGCGCTGAGAGCAAAAAATTAAGAATTTCCATTTTTTTTTTTCCCCAAAATTATATTTTTCAAAATGATTGATTTTTCTCACGAATATTTGGCTCGTTCCTCGTTTCAGAAAACATGTTTTCGAGGTGCCGGTGTCTTTCTGCGTTTCCCGCGAGAGAACATCCGGCGGACAATCGACAGCCTGTCCTCTCGATTGCAACGACGAACCGGAAGTCCAAATCTGTGGATCGGACGGCAGCATTTATCGTAACGAGTGTGAAATGCAAATGCTTAATTGCGGGTAAGAGAAACCTCGTGAGCTTTTTAATTTCCCCATTTATTATTTTTTCAAAAATTTTCAACGTTTTTTTTTATTTTTAGACAATCCAGGCGGAAGGTAATCTCGATCGATTTCGAAAAATGTCGTCCACGATTGACCAAATGTCTGAAACAACAATTACGATGCACTCCTGACGTCGATCCTGTATGCGGAAGCGACGCACACACTTACCCGAATCAGTGCCATCTCAACGTTGCCATTTGCATGTGAGAAAAGTTTTTGTTCCAGAAAAAATCGCTCGAATTCCAAAAAAATAAAAATTGCCGATGAAATTGTTGAAAAAAAAAAAAAACATTCCGGCCGTCAAATATTTTTTCAAGATTTTTAGAACGGAATAAAAAATTGTGCAACGTTTAATCGAATTTTCCATAATTTTAAAAGTTTTTTCGAAAACATCCGGGTCATGCGTAAAAGCGATATGCCACGAGAGCGGCCTGGGATAAATGAATATTAAAGATAAACTCGTGTCACGTCTCAACAACTTTATTTGAAATGCAGGAAAGGAATTCAGTTGGCGCACGTTGGAGAGTGCACAACCTTGAAGGAGACCGAGCAGTGCCCCGAAGACTGTAACGATGTGCCCGAAGAACCAGTTTGCGGGAGCGACGGAAACGTTTATCGGTAACTGGCCACAGTCTTATTGTTAGGGAGTTTCGAAAAAGCGCTCAAAAACGAGGGAGCATTTGAAATCAACGAGATTTTGTGTCGTGACGATGAATAAGTCGAAGCGAATCGATAAAGTCGCCTTCATCGTATTTTTCGAATTTTTTCGATGCAAATTCTTGATAAAATTTTTTTTTTATCCCCCCCCCCCCCCTCCCACGACCTTGTGGGCGTAAAAATCAATTTTTATTGAAACTTTTGACTATCCGACGAATTTGGGGCCGGCGAGAAATAATTAACGGCCGAGATTCCGTTTTTTTCGCTCTCGAATCTCGTCGAACATAATTTTCCATTTTTCTAGGTCGGTGTGTCACATGCAACGAGATACCTGCGGTCAACGAGTCGTTTCCGTGCCCGCTCAACATTGCCGGACCACAGCCCTTTGCAATCAGATATGCAGTGGCGAACGTCAATTTGTATGCGGTTCCGACAACAAACTGTATCGCAATGAGTGCGAGATGAAAAGAGACAATTGCGGGTAAGTTCCCAATTTTTCCATGAGTCGTGTTCGACCGAGAAAAACTTTACATTGAGTTTTAATAATCGTACGATATCCGCCTGATTGAATGGTGCAAAATTTGGCCTCGGGTCAAATTGACCCAGTGTGGAAATCAGGCTAAAGATCATAATTTTAATTCATTGAATTTTGCCGAGCAAACTGATCGATTTATTCAATTTTTTTCTTCATCAGAAAACACGTGTACGTGGTTCCTATGAAACGTTGCGTGCAGGGCTTCTTGTTCCGAGGTTGTCAAAAAATCTGCCCGCCTTATTACGATCCTGTGTGCGGAACGGACGGGATGAGCTACAGTAACGAGTGTTTCTTGGAAATCGAGAACTGCCGCAGTCGAAGTTTGGTTTCGAAGAGTTATCACGGTATTTGCGGCCAGCCGACCGAGGAGCCGAAGAATTATTTGTACTAGAAAAAAATCGACAATTTTCGTGGCCAGGTGTGCCATTCCTCGACTGAGAAATTACGAAAAAACAAAAAACAAAACAAAAAAACGAAACAACGAGACTGTAACGAAGCATCAGGACTTTGTGCGAATCGTTGAGAATCGAAAATTATTTTTTTATACTCTGGACTCTGGCTCAAAGTTGCCGAGAAACTGCAACTAAAAAACGCATTAAAAAACAAAAAACGAAGAATTTCGGAAACGGAAGTGTCGCAGAAACTCGAGAAATTCATTTTTTTGTCTCGAATTTTCGAACATTTCATGAAAAGAAAAAAAAAGTCATGAAATTTCGAAAGAATTTTCATCATTCGTCCCCCGAACTGGAAGCGTACGTATAAGCTTTTATATTTAAAACATATTTGTTTAAGGAAAAAAAGGTCGCTGGATGTGGACCAGAAATTCGCGTTTATTTAGTGACTATTATTTATTGTAGCGCGGTAGTTGAAATCTCGGAAATAAATTATCAAGAAAATAAGGAAAATAATGAGTTTACAGAGTATCAAACTTTTTGTGATCGTGAATGCGAAGATTCTATATTTATAAAAAAATTCCTTCGATTCTTCTGCTGCTGCCTCGACGTTTAAACTAAAACAAAAGGTTGGCAATTTCCCGCTCTTTTCTCTATTGTGATGTGTATGTTCTATAACGCGATACTCCCATTTATATTTTATATCATCATTTTTATCGTCTCATATTCGTTTATTTATTATTCAACAGCTAAGACCGACGTTTCGTTTGAAAACTAACATTGTATGTGCTTTGTCAAAATAATAAATTGTGTACAATGTTTTTCGTCCTTTTTCCCATTTATTTCGAATTTGACACCGTTTTGAGGTTAGAATTCGCAAATTTGCACTTTCCGGGGATCGTTTTTGAAATTTTATGAATTATTCACGGCATTCAAGACTCGCGAACTTCTTAGGGCCAATGAAAATTACAACTAATCACTTTGAAACATTTTTTTCATGAAATTTCTCATTTTTTTTGAAAAAATTCCGATCCCGCGATCCCCAGCGTGTATTTTCGTCGGTTCGAGTGCTTTTTTTTTTACTTATCGACGGTCGGTAATGGCCAGGCAGTGGTATGATAAAAATGCGGGTGATGGCGCTGATCTCCGGTTCGATCGATCCGGTGTAAAGCGCTGCAGGTGACGATAGACCGAACTTTTATTGACAGGTGTTCCCACGGAAAACATGGCGTCGAGTGTTTACGACAACTGATCGTACGGCCGATCGGAATCGCGATAATCTTGAAACAAAAGACTATTTACGTGCTGACGAGGCCACCGCTATCTCGGGAATAAATGTATTCTTAATAATTAACCGTAACGGTGCTAAGCAAAGGCGTAATTCCGTCATTATAGCTCGAACGATTAAGCTCGTGACTTACTCTCTCGCGCGCGGGGTTACGTTTTATAGGAGCGATATAGAGTTACCTTTTATTCGCGAAATTCGTAATATGCGTGCGACTCGTCAAACACGATCGAGATCCCAATCGTCTTGAACTCGGAAAAGCAGAGCTCAACAATTTTCTTTCCATGTTTTCCGAAAAATCCTCCGAAAGACGTGCGGACTAGTTTATTCTTTTTCGAGCGGCAGTGACTTGTGTGTGTGTGTTTTTTTTTATCTCTCTCGAGAAAAATTCTAGTGTGCTCCACACAGTGAAATATTTTACGATACAGAGAAGCTTTTTCCATCGAGATCTCCCTCGTTGGACCATCTTCTCGCCGCTCTCGGACCACGATTCTTCGAAACGTCAAAACCCGTGCTAAAAACGTAAGTAAGCCTCATCGTTTTTTTGTCGTTTTCTTTTTTTCCGAAATTACGAATTCTCGAACGGTGTTTACTTGTTTGCGGTTTCGAAAATTCGACACTTGTCGTACTACAGACCGCTGGTCGCCATCTTTACATTTTTGATCCCTATTTTCTTGCTCTTTTTTTTACTCATCCGCATACCAATCTTCTTACGCAACTTATCTCACGAAAAAGTATGAGTTACGACGATTAGATCGCTCATCCGATTGTATAAAGTTCAGTCACACTGTTTTTCGCATTTGTTTTCGCGATAATGACTCTTAGTCGGCGAAAGCAATGGAATGTTTGTTTACATTTTTACTTATTGTGAGAATTCCTTCGGGACGAATCTGAGCTCCCGAAATTCCTTTTGCGATTTGTAATATAAAATGAAAAAAATATCGCGTGTTCTTTGAAAATTGTTCGAGCTCATTCGGAGTCGAAAAATTCGTAGAATCGTGAGACCAAAAAAAATCTGCCGGGACTTTGAATTCTGGGAATTTTCGAAATTCTCACGTTTATTTCGGAAAATTCGAGTTTCTCGACATAACCTCAAAGCCGCAACGAAACACTCGTATTGATTTACGTTGTTTATGCTTTTTTTTCAATCGCATTCGGGCTTAACGCCTGACATTCTTGACCGAGTTTCGTCTCGGATGGCAAGCTCAAAGCCGCGCGTACACCAAGAGACGCCGCAGCGTTGTGCTACGGGGTCAAGTACCTGGCGACAACGCGATCGATTGTATCTCGTAAGGCAAGAGCTCGCGCGCATCAATTTTTTTTCACTTTTCCAAGCGAATTTTTTGATTAAATCTCGACGTGGGCAAATTAATCAAATAATTTCGTTCCGACAGGACAAGCAAAGACGATTGGGCAGGAAAAACATATATAGAGTGTTGATTTCGATATTTTTGTCGTGCATAAAGGGCCCGGACTCTTCGTTAAAAAATAAATAAACAAAAATCGGTTTTGTGTGAATTTTCGTTCGAAATTACGAAAAAAATAGAGAAACGTTTCCGAACGTGAATATTTCGACTTTGGACGATGAAAATTGGGCAAAACAAAACATTAGATCCGCCGCTAATGGTAAAAGGTATAAAAAATGATGATGAGGATCCGGATGCTGGAAAAGATATAAAAAAAAGGGAAAAATCACGTGGGAGAATATTTAGGCATCGATGTTATTACGTAATCGACTTACCCTTGTCCGACTCGATGTTGCCAACGATATAAAAGGCAAAGTGATCGGTGAAGTTTCTAATAATTGAAAATCTCGTGGTGGATCGAAACGAGAAAAAAAATCAATTTATTAAAAAATCGATAAATTTTCGCAATTTTTGTTGCTAAACTCTCGAGCGACGTACCACGCAGTACATTAACGCACCGCGTACGATTGCTCGTTTCATCAGCGTTGCATAACAAACGGTCCTCGTGAATGCCTCGTCGAGGAGACCCGGAAGTCGCGCTGCTCGTTTCGTTAAGACAGCGTGTCGACTCCTTAACAAAATAAAATGAGTTTGAGAGGAAAACGAAAAATAAGGAGAACCCGACGTTCGGGCTCCGCGGGCCCACGCACTACCCGGCAGACAAGTTTATAGTTTGCGGTACCTGTCCTCGCTTGCATACTCCATACTTTTTTCTATCGCATTTATATCGATCTATAAATATATATGCGACACCAACATGCGCGAACACGCTCGACAGTGGCTCTCAAACGCTTCCGGTTGATCGATTATCGCCTTCCTATCCTAATTGTCGATTCCCCTTACGTATTTATTCCTCCATCTCTCCATTTACGACCTTTCTAATCGTCGTCTCATTTGTCATTTACAGTGCAAACAGGTGTGATCGATTATCCATTATCCGTCGAAATGAAAAATCATTGCTCCGTGAAGCTTTTCACGTTGGATAATTGGATCGAGACTCTCTGCAGCTCGTACATTTCATTTTTTCAATTTTTCTCGGACAAAAAAATCAAAATTCCATCGATTTTCTGGTTTTTTCGACAAAATGAGATGCATTTTCGGAGAAAAATCGATGTTGGAATAATTTTGACTGAAAAAATTAAGTAACAAGGAAATAATTTTGTTATCCCTTTCATTATGTCGTTTGTACTCGACGATATATTCTCTTCTTATCTTATCCTTTTCTCTTCACTCTTCCGCCGCGTTTCTCTCCTCTCCCCTCCTTTCCCTTTTTCTCTTGCACACTTGAATTCGTATTCTCCCCTTGCATTATTCCTTTTCTCTCCTCGCGCTCTATGCAGCTCTCGACAATTGTGAATGTGTTTTGTCGAGGCACACGCTTTTCAACACACCGAGCGCGCCTCGAGCTTCCGCTCGAGAAAAATAATACAACACGGCCACAGCCCTGTTAAATGCTTCTATTGTCCTCCAACTTTTATCTCCATATGACATTCCAGATTAAATCGAACAACAACGAAAAAACAAAAAAACAAACTAGACCACGCAGCTTTTTATCGTTTTCATATTTTCTCCAAAATTTAGGAAAAAATTGTCAGTCGAGTTCGTTCTCGTGTTTACTGAACAAAGTCATCGAGCTCGTGTCCAGTCGATCGATGGAAACCAAAATTTCAGAAGAACCGACTGAGCCAATTACTTTTTCCATGTCGAATTAGTGGAAAAATTGAAATTTCGGTTTTTTTCCCTGGAATCTCAAAACTCGAATTTGGAAAGAAATTTTGATTATTTTGACCGAGCCAATTGTTTTTCCGAGGTCATTTTTTTCGTTCCCTTGACCTTGAACCGTTTTTTTTTTTTTTTTTTTTTTTTTTTTTTTTTTTTTTTTTTTTTTTTTTTTTTTTTTTTTTTTTTTTTTTTTTTTTTTTGTTTTTTTTTTTTTTCTTTTTTTTTTTTTTTTTTCCAAAACTTGAAATAAGCCACAATTTCAAAGTGAACAAAAGGATTCTGAAGCTTTTGCGAAAAGAATTGTTTTCCAATGTCATTTTTCTCGTCCCTTTGACCTTGAACGTTTCCCATTGTTTTTATCGTCTATTCACACCGATGGCTGTGCTTGCGTGTGTGTTTACACGTCGGTGGAGTTACTTACAGTGTCGGAAGATTATATCAGTCATTTTACCACGGTAATTAACGACTCGGGGCTGGATGAGAGCGCGATATTGCGGGCTGTGCTCTTCCGGTAACCCACGCGATGTAAACATATCTCAACGTCCAGATAAGACGTCAGATGAGTTTTTGTTTTCGTCCTTAACACTCTGAGACACGAAACACAAATAATAACCAGTCTTTTTGATTTAATTAAGGACCTTGAATCTCTTCGCCGACGATATTCAATAGTCATTCTTTTTTTTTCATTAACGAAAAAAAATTCATTCTATTTTATTTCATTTTTTTATATATTTATTTTTTATATTTCATTTTATTTTATTTCTACGCTTCGAAGTTTTTCATTTACTCTCGTTTCTTGGAAACTCGTTGATTCCTCAAGTCCGGCGAAAGCCCACGCATTTTTTTTCCGTCACAATAGACACGAGGTTGACGGACTCGGAGCTTCGTCTTGCATTAGAGGAAAGTGCACAATTGACGTTGTACGGTGACGCGGAAAAAGAATGGAGATATTTGGGAATGATTCTATGGAGAAATTCGGTTTTTTCACTTTTTTTTTTTTTTAACTTTGAGATCGAGACGAAATTGACTGGACGGGGATTGACGAGATTTCTTCGCGGAATTTTTGAAAAAATCGAATTCGTCGCCCATATTGGGTCGTGAAATTTTTTTTTCATTCGCGTCTCAGGTTTTTGGTGGCTCCTTAGATTTGGCGAATATTTGTTTTGCCAATCTAACGCTGTTGTCGGTTTGGCGTAGCGTGGGTCGAAATATTTGGTACCGCGTGACGATTTACAGCGAAAAGGTCGATGGACTTTTCGTTACTTTCTCCCTCTCTCTCTCTCTCTCTCTCTCTCTCACGCTGAGATAATTATGATTGACGCGGGGACATCCTTTTTAGAAAAGCCACAAGCTCGGAAATTGGTTTAAAGTAGCTCGAGCACGTGCGCTGCCGTGTCTCTAACACTTTTTACTTTTTTTTTCCCCTTTCTCTCGATTCCTCTTTCTCTCTTTCGGACTCTCGGTGGTTACTTAGTATAAGTATACATAATATAATTGTCCGGGTCCGCGCGGAGGGGAATACACCTCTCGAAGTCGTGGGCGTATCTTTATGAGAGGATGACTCAACTTTAATGTCCAATGAAACGTCATAATATCGTCGCAAACGTTCTACACTTGGATCTCACCAAAAATATCGTCCCATTTTCACTTTTTCACGTTTTTCTACTAAATTTCGCAAAATTTACGTCAAAACATAATACCGGAATATAAATCATATTAAAAACGTTATTTGTTAACTTAATTGTTGTATAAAAACGATATATAATAATAATAATTACTATTTATTAATTATTAACAATAAGCCATGATTGTTATCTATCGTTTATGATAAAATAATATTACTCATTATGAATCATAATTTTTTAAAATATAAATAATGTCAAAATATCAAATTTCGAATTTTTTCGAAAAATTCGACATTTTTTCGACTTATTTGATATTTCGATGAAATTTCGTATTTAACGTTATACGAACAATATGAATTTAAATATAAATAATATTGAAAATATATAAATAATATGAAAATATCAAATTCCGAATTTTTTCGAAAAATTAGAAATGCCTATAAAATTTAGTCGATTATTTCATATAATAGGTCGACTGAAAGTTTTTAACGTAATATTTTGTTTGAATTTGACTAATTATTGAATATTGAAAAATCTCGTGGATTGCGTCCATCGCCCAATTAAAAAGAGAAGAAAAAAAATGTTCATCTGAAGTTTTTGGGCAGCAATTACGGTAATCATGGAAATTACGACTATTATTTGAGAAGCATTTTATTTTAGTCTGAAAATGAGAAATATGCCGGCAGGGTTGCAGCGACGAATTTATTTTAATGAAATATCATTTTATCATGAAAAGTGATCGTGGCATGGAAATTTAGGGAGGCCCTTGCTTCGTGAACGAATTACATTAACTTGTATATTTAGTCCATCAATTTCTCTCGAGGATCACGTGTCCTACGAGCCAAGGTCAAACACAGACATCCCCACGCGTATTCCCTCATTAAATAGATGAAAAAATCCAATTTTTTTCTGTTCCCAAAGTCCGAGAGAAACATCGGAGCCCCCTCTCGAGTAAACAAAGGCTCCCGTGTCATTTGGTTATTCCACGTGTCGAGCTCGTCGTGTCCCATAAATCAATCACATCCCCATAAGAAAAAAAAACTCGGTCATCCCCCGTCAATTAAAATCCCACAATTTCCATAATGAAAAAAAAAACCATAAAAAATTAATTCATTCATTCATTTATTTATCTATTTATTTTTTTATTTATTCAGTCATTTATTTATTTTTCTATTTATTTATATATTTATTTATTTGTTTATTCATTTATTTATTTATTATTTATTATTATAAATGATTATGGTTGGAGGTGAAATTGAATTGAAATACGAAGATTGGTCGAGTTAGCAAAAGGATGAGTTAGCACGCAACTGCTGCTAGCAATAAGTCCGTATGGATCGTGATCCCCTCGAGTTGACCAGACGGTGCATTAACCCAAGCAGAAACGCGCGACGGACGGCAGCGACCTAACGGAGGGATAAATTCTTTTCCGGCCACTCCCCCCCCTTTCGCTCCCCCCCCCCCCCCCCCCACTCTCTCTCTCTCTCTCTCAATATCTTGACTCGCCTCTGTATTTCTTTACATGTATTGACAATAGAAATTCCTGCTCGTATTAAGTGGCAGGCCTGCTACTGCATGCATCCTCCCATACATACGTATTTATTATTTTTCATATACATTTCTGTACGCTCCTGCTCCTCGCCCCTGAGATCGATGCAACCAGCTAAGGCCAAAGACGTTCGTAAATATTATACGTACGCAATTAAGGGCCGAATATGCCAGCCTCGAGCTATGCCGAGACACTCATATACATTTATAGCTCCATCCTCGACCTCCAGCACAGACCATATGTGAAGAAAACTTACCCAACACACAATTTTCACGAGATAACACGATTTACGGGCTTTATTTTATTATTACGAACGCCCTCAACATTGGACATTTTAAAAATTCTTCTCTCTTTATTTTTGGACTATTTTTCTCAAATGTTTGGGGAAAAATTGATGGAATTTACGATTTTTTTCTAGTCTTTGATTTTTTGATATTTTTTTGAGGAATCTGGTGAATTTTCTTTTTATGAGTCGAAACGTCTGGAGAATCGGCAAAAATCTTATCTTTCGGGTCACTTTGACCGACTCGGTTGGGTTTAATTATTTTTTACCTCAAGATCGATCGAATTTTGGAAAATAAAATTTTTCCCTCGTAATTTAGACTGAAGTAATTTTTATTGCGAGTGAAATTTTTTTTGGCGATTTTTTAAAAAAATTTATTTGATTTTTTTTTCATTTTAATTTTGTTGGCAAAAAGATCCTGGATCATCAATCTAGTTCATGGGAATTCGCGAGCAGAGGGTCGACGAAAAAGTAGAAAAAAAAATTGGTCGCTTTGGCGAGGAAGAAATGTTATGCGTGAGTCTCGTTGCGGGGCTTGGTGTGCGAGCGAGAAGCGAGCGAGCTAGCCCCACGACTGTTGAGAGGGAGAGACAGTAGTCGGCTCGCCTCGAGCCCGATCGTATCGTAGAGCGCGGAATTTCTAGCGCGTCTCGCTTTTCGCCGAGCCCTCTTGATCGCGCAACGCACTTTGTGCCGTCAAAAAGTGATTTTCAATGATTAATTACCAGAAATTGTGCTAATCGCTTTTTTCATTAATTCGTGAAAAATTAATAACAACTATTTTCGAGTGACGTGATTTTTTTTCGAGTGGGAGAGAGCCACGTGTTCAATGGACTCTCCGCAGTGACTGATGATCGAGTGCTACGATAATTTATTTTTATTTTTTCATAAAATCTCATCAGTAAATAAAATAAATAATTAATTAGATTATTTCTGCCGAAACTTTTTCACGATTTATCTGGTAAATTGAAATTTTCGCTGAATCGGCAACGCCATCGAAATGATTGGACGAAAAAAATGGAAAAATTGACTCGAAATTTGAAATTTTGATATTTAAGCAAAAAAAATGTTGAATTTTCTAAAAATCGTAAAAATCCAATTTTTTCGATACCACTGACGAGAGACAAATCATTTTCGTCAGTTTTTTTTTTCTCCTTGGCTTCTGGACGTTTACCTTTGGTATGCGAATCGAACTTGATTTTTTTATTCTCCCGAGCTGTAAATGATTTTCGAAAAATAATGGAAAAAAATATATATTATTGCGCGAATCATCGAAGATTAATTGGCCTCGGTGGTGGCGCATATCCAATGAGTGAATTCGCTCAATCGGTATACTCGCTTCATTCCTATCTCGATCAATTGATCTTCCGACCTTGTTGGGCCTCGTGTGTTACGATCGCAATTACCTTTTTTTTTTCTCTCCCCTTTTGCTTTGGCATTTTGTCTTTGGTCTCTCGTTCGGATCGCGGAGACCCCAGCAGGTCAGGTGGTGACGCATACGCGTGAATCTTTTTCTCTCTCGCCTGTCAAGCGAAATATGGAAAGAATTTTTTTTTTTTCGATCAAAAACGACGAAAATTTCGATTTTTTTTAAATTTGGCGAGTCAATTGTCGTGTCGATTAAAATGTGAGGGGGATTAATTTTTTTTGGAGGAATTCTCGAGGCTCCATGGGTTCGGGAAATTCGATGACCTCAACGTCGCGTAGTGACGAAAATAAGTGTGTCCCGTTATGCAGGATTTATTGAAAGGGAGTCGTGACGGACGTGGGTAAGAAAAAAATTGTGAAATTTCGGGTAAAACGCTCGTTTGTCGTAAATTTTTTTTAATTTTCGTTTTTGCTGCGATTTTTGGCTTTTTTAAGTTTTACCGGAGCTCAAGGAATTTTGGGGAAAGTCGTTGTTAGTGAAAAGTTGACTTTTTAGGCCCCCCTGGCTCGGTCGGTCTGGTCTAACCATTGCAACGTCGTCCAGTCCCTTTTCTCTTTTCGTCTCTTCGTCTTTTTGCCGCACACGCACAACACGCTCCTCCAAAAATACGTCGTGTATTTTTACCATTTCTCGACGCCGAAATGGGGGGATGAGAAAAATGGAGATGAAAGAATTTCGAGTCAAGATTTAGTCGTAGAAAATAATTTGCATTTTTTTTTCGATTGAAAAAAAAAAAAATTTCCTCTCGCCCTCGAATCTTTTCTCGCAGTGGTTTTGAGTCGCAGATGGCTCGTGTTTTGTGGCGCCTCGTGTAAACACTCAGGATCAACCCTTAATCGTAAAACTCTAGTTAGTTCGACCCCACGACCCTCTGAGGATAAAAAATAATCTTTGCCATGTAAATAATTGCTCGAGAGTGAATGTACACTCGAGACAATTTATGTTCTCAGCGTTTTACTCTACTATGCCTCACTTCCTCTCTCACTTATCATTAACAAGATATCCTCGTGTGCACTAACCTTTCTATACTTATTTTTAACTTTTTGCTACTCTCCGATCCTTCTCGCTGGAGTGATTTTTCAAATGTCCATTGCCACGACCAAAGACTCGACCATTTCTTTTTTTCCTACTCGCCCGTCCCATGGGAACAAGAAATAAAAATATTTTGCCCCCTTTTGATTATTTCGAAAAAAAAAAAAAAAAAAAAAAAAAAATTAAAAAAAAAAGAAAAATCTTTGATTCCTCCCACAATTAAATTTCTGCGCACTCAAATGTCTTCTCTCAATTGATTTTCCGATCGAAAAAATGTTGAAAAATTGAAAAATTCTTCAAAAAATTTTTCACTTTTGGCACTTGGACAACATTTCAGTCGATTTTTATTGTATTTTTTCAAAAAGACTGTGTGAAAATTCGAAAATTTTCGAATTTCGTGCTCGCACGAAATTTCAATCGATTTTTATTGAATTTCTAAAGAAAACAAAAAAAAAAAAAAGGTGAAATATTAGTCGTTTTTTATTTCAATTAATTTTTTTTCAAAAAATATATGGACGAAAAATTTTACTGGCAATTTCAGCAAAAGTTTATCCTTGGCCAGAATAATAAATTCTTCGACGAAAAAAAATGCGGAGGCGAGTGTGGAAGAAAGAGTTAAAAAATATTGTCAAGTTTTAATTAGCCAAGAAGCTCGATAAATCGAGATGAAAAAAAAGTTCTCTTTGTCTGGTTGGATCGAGACAAATAAGTGATACAATTGAATGAGGATATTTAGCTCTGAAGAGCATTGGAGCTTTGAGTACGTGATAAAAGATTATTAAAGCATGCTTTGCCGATGAATTATTTCGTGCCCGATAGAGATACCAGTTCTATCGACGCGTTCGTGTGGCTTGCCAAAGAAAAAGGGAAACATTGATCGAGAACGACTACGAGACAAAACATAAAAATAAAGAACAAAAAATAAATAAAAATCAAAATTGAAAAATTAAAAATAAAGGAAAATTTAAATGAAAAATTAAAAAATAAACAAAAATAAAACTTGCAATTCAAAAATCAAAAAATGAATAAAAATTGAAATGAAAAAATGGAAAATGACTAAAAATAAAACTTGAAATTAGGAAAAAAAAAACAAAAAAAAAATTAAAATGAAAAATAAGAAATAAGAATGAAAGAAAATTCGTCCGCCGGTCCCATACGTGCATTTTAAAGGCCTTACGACGTGCTCCTCGTTGATTAATTATTATTCGCCGAGTTGGGATAATATAAAACCGTCTGAATGCTCATTGCACTCACACACCAGACACCCAGACACCATCAACCAACAGAGACAAGGGAGACAAACAGCTGGCCTCGACCACCATCGCTTTATTTTTCCATCTCTCTCTTTCTCTCTCTCTCTCTCTCTCTCTCTCTCTCGCTCGCTCTTTTTCTTCGTGTCTCTTACCACCGAGCTCTGCTCTGTCTATCGACCCTAACCTATCTATTTATATACACACACGTTTCGCGCCCGTGCCTATCAACCGTTTCACGGCTCACGCCTTATTCACGCGCGTGTATTAAAATTCACTTATCCCCTCGACGTCGTGCTCTGTCTCCAAAACTTTTATTCATACCTTACAAATCGTCTCGTACGACCATTTACTTACACGTACTACTTCACATCGACCAGTTACTCAACTTCCAAACTCCTGCATACAAAATCCATCATTTTTTTGAAAATTTTGACTTTTCGGAGTAATTAAGGGCCCCCAATCATTAGGCAACAATGGATTGGACACCGGGAAGCTAATTTCATTGGCAACGACCGATTAATTAAGCAAATTCGTCGAGGAAATAATTTTCAATAATATTTCAATTATTTCAGCGAAATTTTGGGGAGACTTTTTCAAAAATTCACTCTCGAGATAAAAATAATTTCAAAAATAACCCAAAAAAAATTGAATTTTCGTGCAATTTTTTTTTCGTCATACGAGAAAATAAAATGGTCGCAATTTCCAGTAAAAAAAATTAGAGAATCGCAAGAAAAAAAACGAATAATAATTTTTGTTGGTCGTGTTTTTCGATATTTTCTCGCTGCCGTTGCTTCTGGCATGTTGTCGTTTGCTGAGTTTATTCGTATGTGCAGTGATTCGGTGGTCACGCACCCGGAAGGTTCGAATAAAAAAAGGTAATGTACGCGGCTGGCTCGATTGTACTTTGGATATCGATTGTACTCTTCGCGATTTCAAATCACGTAATGCCAGACCAACTCGCGATTGTTCTTTGTGTCTGTTATTTCGTCAGGGGCCAGGGGAGGGGGCAACGAACAAAAAGAAAAAAGAATGGTGACGCTTTTGTTGCACTCGTGCAGCCTCGATTGACGTTCAGATTTACAACTTGATGCACAATTATTCACGAGATTTATATTGGCCTTTGTTGAATTTACAACACGACCCAACTCCCCATCGACTAAATTTTTACTTATCGCGTACATCTCACACTCGTTCCTCTCGTACCAACTCCATTGTCCAGTAACTGACTTTTTTTTTCATGAAAATGAAGCACTGAATCAATATTTTTTTTTAATTAAATTAAATTTTATAAAAATGGCCAAGTTTGAACAATTCAATTTTTTTCTCCAATTAAAACAAAAAAATAGCATTTTCCTAGAAATTCCATTTATTTGATTGTTTATTTATTTCGTAAAAAAATTAAAATTTCAAAAATTCTTTTTTTTCTATTAACTTGTAAGAATAATTCTCGGAATTTTATTTATTTATTTATTCAATTTAATCATTTTTTTCAATTTCATTCATTTGTGAATTTCGGAAAAATATTAAAAAATTTTTAAATCGATATTTTGCAGTTAATCGGTTGGAATAATTCGGGAAATTTAAATTATTTATTTTATTTATTTATTTATTTCGGAAAAATATTAAAATTAGAAAAGTTGTTGTTTTTTTTTTTTAATCAAGCGGTGAGAATAATTGCGTACGATGTTTTTGAGCCAGGAAGGCTTGCCAGGAAGTTGAGTACAGTTGAATGTTATGAGGAAGGAAAAAAGGTTGTACTAAATCGTTTAATTAAAGCGTTGAATATTTGGCAAAGTATACGAGACACTATTTCGATCACGGAGCGAAAATTCCGCAACTTTGGAGGATCTTGTTGGCGAATCTCCGCGGGAGTTTCTCCGGAGCGCGGAGTTGCCATTATAGCTTGACTCTTTGCGTGATAATTGCTCGTTTTTGCGTTAGTCATCCCGGGAATAAGTAGCGTTCAGGCAAACGGCTGCAACGAAACTCAAAGACAAAGAGAGGACGAGAGAGCGAGAGCCACTCGGAGAAATGAATAAATATTCTTGGCACGGGAACGTCCAGAGTCGACGGCACATGAAATGCCCCGAGGCGTAACCAAAACTCACCCTCCGCCATGGAAATAAAGAAGAAAAAAAAATAAAAACTTTTTGCCTTTCCAACTATTTCGGAAAGACTTTTTTGTTGAATATTCCAAAAATACCTAATTTCTCATCGTTACTTACGGTTAGAAAAATAAAAAAAATTTGTTGAAAAAATTTTCGAAAAATTTTGGAAAAAATTTCGAAAAACTCTTTTTTGCTGTTAAATTCGTTTTTATGGTGTGATGCAAGAAAGTGTAGAAAATTTTGGGCTCGCCGAACCCAAACAAATATTCCGTTATTTTTAGATCAACTTTCTTAAGATCGATCGCTATAATAGTCCACACTCTCCCCCTCTCCTCTTTCAATTACATCGCGGGGTATAATTAGTTTGGTGCTTCTCTGTCTCTCGTTCGTCTCTCGCCCGCAATGCTTCTCGGTCCTCTCTTCTTTTTCTTCTCGATCTATGGAGTGTTCATATTCTCGCTGGTGAGTCAAAATGTTCCAAACTTCGCCTCTCCCTCTCTCACTCTATTGTTTTTTTTTTTTTTTTTTTTTTTTTTTTTTTTTTTTTTTTTTTTTTTTTTTTTTTTTTTTTTTTTTTTTTTTTTTTTTTTTTT
>JAPYYS010002156.1:0-18523 GCA_030522525.1 Campopleginae sp. 14b
CCCCCCCCCTCCCCCCCCCCCCCCCCCCCCCCGTTCTTTTTTTTTTTTCCTTTTTTTTTTCAAATACGCACATATTAAAAGAATTTCGGAAATGAGATGAAAAAAAATGAAATTCCCTGTTTTTGTAAATGCCACGAGTCCGGAAGGAATATTATTCGATCCAGGTGCCTAGAGAACGTTTGTCAAGACTCGATCCCGTCGAGCCAAACACTTGTACATTTGGTGCACGTTGCCAATACACAGGAGAAAGACACGAATGGCCAAATAATTGGTGAGTTTGGCGAATCGGATTTGCCGGAGGTGCTCTCTTTCGTTCTAGCTCCCTCGCTTTTCACGTGACCTTCGACTCACTCATCCCTCGCCCTTTCACCATTTACACTTGACTTTATATACGTCGACAAGTTGCACATAAAGGATTAACGCAACATGACTATATAGTTTCGTCTCTTTTGTGCACCTACAGACGCTTCTTTATCGCACCGTCAGTATTTCCCTCCCTCGCGCTCTCTCTCTCTCTCTCTCTCTCTCTCTCTCTCTGGCGTTGCTTGTGTGTCTGAATGTTGGCATGATTGGGTCATGCGGTGCGAGAAAACGTGGACGGAATTTGTGATTTTCTCTCGTTGGCGATCTGCGTCCTGCCTGGCGTGGCCCACCCTTGCCCCGTCGTTCGCCAAACCTTTGCTACGTGTTCCCATCGCGATTACGCGCGTCGCAATAATGACTAAATTTCGTCGCACCCCGCCGCCCCCGCAATCATGTAAAATTGTTACACACACATCTGGACATATTTTCTAGATACGATTTATCAATGTATTGGGACATTCGAAGCTCATTGGCAAGTTTGTTGGATGTCGTC
This sequence comes from Campopleginae sp. 14b, assembly GCA_030522525.1. Lineage (NCBI taxonomy): Eukaryota > Metazoa > Arthropoda > Insecta > Hymenoptera > Ichneumonidae > Campopleginae sp. 14b. Next base: position 857 of record JAPYYS010002156.1, read on the forward strand.
GCCTCGCCAAATGATTTAAGCGACTCGGAGTCCCCGTCGTTGTTTGTTTAAGCGATTGGAGGCGCTTAATCGGTCCTTATTTTGACGATACGCGTATCCGAAGTAGGGCACACAAAAGAAAATAGGCGAGCGTCGAGAACGATAACGAAATATTGAGCCAGAAAAAATACTTAAAACTAAGCCTGAAGCATTATTCCCACCGGATACCACTTTAGGGACCTTGTTCAAGTTTTAAAATGGCGTCACCATTTCCATTCCCTCTTTATAGAGCCCGAGCGAATGTGATAAGATCCGCAACGTCGTGCACAGCTCCCTCTATATCTCTTGGTGTTTTTTTTGTTTTTGTTTTTTATTGCGTACAGCTTTAAATCGACGTGTCCGCACGGAAGACGACGAGATAGATTCAACTGGCAAGGGGATGCTCTTCGGCGGTGATTCCAAGGCCGAACGAGCTCGATCTTGGCGGTTTTATCGGGCGGCCCGAAATAAACGCGGAAAATGCTAGCAGAATTTTGAAAAAGAACCGAGTTTGTTGAAATACATCTCCGACCCTTTCTCATGCGTATGAGCCTGCTCTGTGTCGGGGTTTGCGGAGCTCCATCAAATAAAGCGATTCAGCTTCTGGCTCCGCGGTGCCCGACGCTCGCTCTCGTAAAGTACGAATGCGGTGGGACACCCACGGAACGTTGTCGTACTGTCAAGGCAGTTGACACGTCGTACCAACCCCCTCAGGACCATTATTTAGCCAACACCGTGGTCTCTAGCGTTACAGCCAGGGGGTGTGTTTCGCGGCAACCTTCGCTTCTCTCTCGGCCTCGTTAATGTATGCGTTCCTCGTGTGTGTGTGTGTGTGTGATTGACGCCTTACACGAACGGCACACGCCACTGATTTCGGCACCCCATCCGCCCCCTGTATCTTCTCCGTATGGCATTTTTTTGAGCCTGTCATCGGAATCCTCGATTTCGAGGTTGAAGTTTGCGGCGCTAAATCGATCGGTTTTTCGCCCCAGAAAAATAAATTGGCTCGAAAAAATCAAATAAATGAAATAAAAATAGTAAAATGTTAAAAAGCGTGGAATGATGGCCTCGCTTAGCAGATTTATTTGAAAATTTCATTGAGATAAACTCGAGGCTCACTCGACGATCGGGTACGAACGAGTTTCTTCGAGGGTTGAAAAGCCCGTAACGATATAAATTCAAAGTGCAGGGGCGTTTACAAAAATTTCGATACTTGAATAGAAGATTGACGAGGAAGGCGTGTGAATCGCGTGTCCGCAAGTAAGTGTGAATCAAGGGGGAAACGGGGTATAGTTTGTAGCAGCCCGTTGCAATTTGGGGGGGGGCGCAACGACGCGCTCCGAGAGGGAGAAAATATATTTTAGTAGTTTCAAACTCGAGAAAAAACGTGGCAATAAGAATGAAATGAAATTTTTCGAGGTAAAAAGAAAAATAGGCACGAAAAATTGGGATAATTCATTTGAAAATTGAGTAAATAATGAAAAATGATATTTCGTACAAAAAAATGGAAAATTTCAGGCTTTTCGTGGCGCTTAAATTTAGTCTCGTCTCTGAAGCGGATCCGGAGCAAGCGAACGAACGCATTAATCATCGCGCTGCTGTATCGTTCGTGTTTTATTGTGTTTTTTCGGCTGGTTCGTTTCTCGCGATTGTATAATTACGGTTGTCCGCGCGCGGTCTAAAGCGAGAGAAATTATTTTGACGAGGGTCACGCGGCCCCGAACGTTCTCATTTCATTGCGTCCATATATTAAAACGAGCATTCGCCATGTATAGGAAAATGTTTGCATATAGGGCAAAAGCTACCCTTTTACGAGCAAAGGGGCTTGCTTCGGAGCTGCTTATCTCCACACAGCCGCGAGTATATCGCGCGCGGCTAAAACAAGTCTGTTAATTCGGGCCGCAAGCGCCAACTATATCCTCCCGCGCGTATATCACACTCAATATCGATATATAGTATCGCGCTTGACGATATAGTATATAGGAAAATATATTTCGGCGCATAATTCTCAGAGACTCGACCCCAGCATTGGATTCACCCTCTGATCGCCGTTGGGTATCGATATCGCTCCGCGATAAAATCTCAATACGCGCTTTCGTACAGCCAACAGGCTAGACATTGATGCGCGCCAGTTAATAATATAATAAATCGGATTTGCGCGCGAAGGGATCTGACGTGGAAACCGACGATGAGTGAAATTGGCATATGCTTGATGCTCAGCGGCGAGGGGATAACCATATTGCGAGACAAAGTGCTAAAGAAATGGCGCTCGCTCGCTCGCCCGCCCGCCGTATCAAGTAACCGCGGGGCTAATATTCTTTATCTCCAATATAAATAACGAGCTTTGCCAAAGAAATAGCAATTTCGTTGCATTTCAACCATCCAAATTTGTTGAACGTCATCATTATTTTATTTATATTGAGGCGTGCTGAGGAGATGCTCGTGTTGATCCTCGTGGCTTCCCGATTTTTCGTCATCACTATACAGCCAAAAGAGTTAATTTACTCGTCGATCGTCCGATGCTGCTCAATCTTTGTTGACATATTCATTGATATACGGGCGCTTTCGATACTACACCACATGATTATCGTCTCTTTTGTATTATTTATATGAGCCCCAGAGTAGATTCTCGTTGAAAGAAAATTAACGATACATACGTGTACGTAACGGCAAATCCTATTTAACGATACCAACTCCCCCCATGACCATAAATCTTTATTACTCTCGGATAAGGGTGAGTAATGATCATTCTCATTTGGTATACTTGTCTAGTCTCTGCAAGTGGGAAAAGTCGGAAAATTTGTGTAAAAATGTGTATCCATGGTGTGAATGGAATCGTGTTTAGATAATAATTCGCAAGGGCTCCTCGAGCGAGCAATAATCATTGGCGCTACCCTCGACTAATAGTTTGACCCCTGCGTCTCGAGCTTTCCCCGAGCGATGATTTATTTCTGAGAAGCATGCGAGAGCTATAAATGTCAGAGTGAGAGACCGACGACGAGAGACAAGCGAGCAAACGAATTTTTTTCTTCTCCCAAAGTTGGGCTCAGATGAGGCGGCTAGGTGATTGTGTAACTTTGGACTATCCTGTAGCGACCTCCTGCCGAGTTTTCACCGTGCAGCATTCATACCGAGAGTTTGCCACACTCGGCAACTTCCGGTATAATAATCATCAACTAGCAAATATAAGGGCGCCAGAGTTTCGCCTCGTCCTAGTGTGAGAACCGGACTCTCCCCAGTTCTTGCCCAAACGAGTCCACCAAAAACAAAAAATGCTTCCATCTTCCCCTCCCCGTTGATATTTTTTTCAATTATTTTCTCCTATATATTTTTCCACTAATAATTCGATAAAATTCTTATCATATCGTTCGGTGTGTAGCAGCCAACGTTCCTAAATAAAATTCTTAATTATCATGCGAATCGGAAGTGTGGCATTTGGAAAAAAAATGCAATAATTTCATGGCCGTCGAGACTCGACGTCGTACATAATTTAGCGGGTCTCTTGGGGCGTTGAAGGAAGCAGGGGGGGGGGGGGGGGGGGGGGGGAAAAAAAAAAAAAATAAAAATTACGCCCTTCTCAAGCGGAATAACTGCAATCGCTTTATTAGGAGGCAACACTCGTGTACCCTCCGCGAACGTTCGCTTCTCCACGTTGGATTGGATTTAGGAGGGCGTTGGAGTCAGGGAGCGGCTGTTTTGAGGCTGTCGCGCGCTAACGAGACAGCAGCGTGCGTTCCCTCTGGTATCTCTCGTGTTCAGGACCAGTTGACAGCAACAACCATACGCGCCTCTGCTCCCTTGTATTTGGCTGCTCCGACTGGCCGCCGCGTACCTTCTCCGTTTCTCATATGCCTTCTCGGCCTGCTGCAGTACTAAATCAAGACGTACGTTGGTCACGCTTCGGCCTGACCCTAGCTCCTGCCATCAGCCTCTCCTATATAATTCACGTCTATCGCATCTCGTATCTACAAAATTATCGAACCAATTGATTTTTCTGGCCCGAAAAACCGGCCCAAAGATCGGTTCATCGTCACAATTCAATTTCAATATAAATAACGAGCTTTGGTTAAGAAATATATGAATTTCGAAAGTATCGGCAGGAAGAATGCTCACGAGGCACGGGAGGGGGATGTCGCACGTCCGTTATCGTACGTCCTACGGATCATTACCCCGCTCCGACGTGCCAGCATGTCCTCTGCTACGGTCTCTATTATGTCCATCCACCACACTCTCTCCAGACTCAAGATTAATCATTCGTGGGGCTCGGATCAGGCATGAGAAAGAATATGTCAAAGGAGGATCCGCGCGATAACGCCAAGAGCCGATAAGACTCTGTCAGGCAAAAGAGGACGAGGGTCGAGCATATCGACGGGCTTGTTTCGCACCTATCGTTAAAAAATTTTCAACGCGAAAGCAAACTGGATGACAAACAAAATTTTTAACTTTTACTCATTTTTCGAGTCACGAGCGACGGGGCGCTGTCAAAATTATTCTCAATGTGAGTCAATGTGAGCCAATGATCGAAATACCGTTTATTTGTTCCTTCCTCGTGCAAATTTCTTCGATCCGGGCAATGAAATGAGGAGAAACTTTTGAGCGAAAACGCAGAAATTCGTTGATTATTGAGCGAGCGAGAGAGCAGCAAGTTGTCGCGTCGTGTGAGGTGAGTCGCTCGGCGACCAAGGTTTTTCCCGGTACAATGAGGTGGGAGACGCGTGTCCACGCATCGTCACACCTGCTTATGTAGGCAAAGCCGTTCGTGCCCGCGCCAAGACGTTCTCTCTCTCTCTCTCTCTTGAGTAGTTTCTCGCCTTCCCCCTTCTCTTCCTGCGAGTTTTTACTTGACGAGAGAGAAAGAAACGTCGTATTAGTTATTCGACCGCGACGCCGCGAAAAATGGTTCTTGCTCGCTCGTCCGGCTGTCGAAAAGTTTTTTTTTTTTTTTTTTTTTTTTTTTTTGTTTCACTATATTTAGTCCCATAGAGATGGCCGGGGAGTATGCGAGTGCACGCGTTGAGCGAGCGAAAAGCTTATGAAATAAAAGAAGAAAAATGACGTGTGTTGGCTAGTCCGTGCGAGCGCGCGCGCTCGTATCGCCTCGAGTGAGAAAAGGACGAAGGAAGAGGAGGGGAGAATTAGGACTCGAGTGTTTAAATCTCAACTTTCTCGCGTGTGTCCCCAAGACAGGCGGTGTCGGCCGCGCGGTACTGAAAGCGAGCCGCACCGTAAGGAAAACGAAACGACAAAGAAAACAAAAAAATATACATTACCACGAGCGACTAAGAAACCGCGTGACGGCGCGTCAGGAAAATTAATCACTCGCGCCTTTACACGCGGACCAATCTTTCTCTCTCTTCCAACAGTTGCTGGCGCTCTTTCAGATGAACAATAATTGTCAGAGATTTTTGAAAAATTCAATTATCCATCTGGAATGCAATCCAAGAAAGTATATATATATAATTTTTTCGTTGAGTGAAACGAGAGACAGTCGGTGGCTCGCTTAATGTACTTGTTAAGGTTTCGACACCCCCGGCGGGGACTCGAAAAAGCAGGCCGAATCGTTGGGTCCTGCTCGCTGGGCCTCGATCGCTCGGGGTTCCCTATGATGTATTGTTATGCTAATGGACCGACCGTGTGTATGCATGCATATATGTTACGGGAGCGACCAGGGAGGAGCAAAGAGCAGGGACCCGCGAGCCCAGGTGTTCGGTGGAAGGCGCTCGCGCTGCCCCCTTCGCGCTCGAAAAAAAAGAAAAAATAAAAAAAAAAAAAAACAAATTTCCACATTTTTCGATGAAAATGAAGAAATGTTCATCTCACCCTCTGCTGTTCTCTCGGTTAAAAGGGCGCATGTGCGAAAAAGGTTATCAGCCGGAGAAAGGCGCAACCTGTTGAAATAATACGAGACCTCTGGTGGATGCCCTGCTGACTAAGATATTACCCGGCCTCCGCTCGCTGTGCTGTGTGTCTGTTGGTACGTGTGACATCGCTACGAATAGTTTGACGTTTCGATATAGATGTAAATCGTATATCGTGGATGCTCCGCCAGTTTCCGGTGCGTCGCTCTCCGACTCCTTGACTCTTTGAGATTCGTCTATTCATCGGCCGACTATTGTCGCGGGCTCCGTGTACACTAGCCCTCAAAAGCGAACAATCGCGCTATTCTTCATCGCCCATCCCAACCATTCGCTAATTAATTATCACTCAATTTTCATTATAAAACCTCGCGCGATTCTTCATCCCGACCAACAAAAATCGCACCGAAAATCAAATTTTCTTTAAAAATCGTCCATATTTTTTTCCAACTCGATAAATTAAACATTTTTTCTATTATTTCAAAATTCTTCAATCCAACGAAAAATGTTGATTTTTTTTTTTTTTTATTAATCATTTATTTTATTTTTTCAATCATTACACATTTTTTGAGGCCCAATAACCGATCGATTTAGCGTCACAATTTCATTTAAATATAAATAACGTTGGCAAAGGCCAACTGGTGCGCCGGGCGATTTTATTTTTGAAGGGTATTGTACACAGAGCGATGTGGGTCGCGATTCACTGGCTGGCGAAGGTAGTGTGCGCCCCTTTGCCTCCGATGCAATCACCGAAATGTGTCCACTTAAGCAAATGAATTTCAACTGTACATATACGTGCGCTGCAGCAAAGAATAAGAAACTTGAGGCTAGACGAGGCGAGGGAGCGTATTGAGTGGCCCCGACGACTTTTATCTTCTTTTTTTTTTTTCTCGTTGCTTATTTCGGCAACAGCAACAACGCTCGAGCGAGCGAGAAAGCTAATAATTGAGGAAAGATGTTTAAATCTTTGGGCAGAGCTGCGAGAGCTCGATTCGCTCAATTAGTCAAAATGAAAGGAGGAGGATACGTGGTGGTCGTCGGGTAAGAAAAGCTACACCAGCAGGATGAGTCTCGCGTGTGGGCCAAAGAATTCGCGAGAAATATACGTTTCGCTGACGATGCGGCGACGACGAGCTCGATCGTCGTTGTTAACCTGCCGAGGAAAGGAAACGCGAGAATTCGAGCCTCGCTTTTCTTACGATTTCTTTTTGTTCCCCGAATCAATTGGACGCCGGGCGCTAATCGCGTGACATTGTCAAATTCGACGAGTTTGCGGTGCAACCAGGAGAAAACAATAAAAAACGAGAAAAAAAAAAAGGTGGGTGCATGTTTAAGTTTGTTCGCGCGCGCGGCTCAGGCCATCAAGAAACATTAAAATACAGCCTCGAGCATATATACGTAAAACGCATTCAGTCAAGATTTCTCCTCGGAAGTTTGGACGTTAATTAAAATTGGGAAAGTAAATTCTTTTACTTTCGGCTTTTTGGTAAGCGGCGGCGGCTATTGCAGCAGCGACTTTTCTTTTGTCAATAGCATGAACGTGAAATATTGTGTATAAGGTCGGTAGAGCGCGGCGGGTAGTTTAGAAAAAAATGAAGCCGGGAAAATGTGGAATTGCGATGAAGAAGGAGGAGGAGCAGGAAACGCGTGCGTCGAGCCGTTGTTTTTTTAATAATATTATGGAACTGCTGCTTGCGCTCCGTCAGTGTATCTCTATATCACTTGATTCTTTCTCCGGACTCGGTATAGAGAAACTCGCCGAGGGTCAAAGAGGCCACGGCTCGTTCGAGGAATAAGAGAGTGCAAAACGAGCGCCGTCACAGCGACGAACGACGAATAGTGGTGCGCGCGCTGGTGGTGGTGTGTCGATGAGGGTCTTTAGGCGAGCAGCATAAGCTTCGGGGCAGAAGAGAAGTGAAACGGGCCAAGGAAAGGCGCGCGGCCGGGGAGGGTTGAGATTCTACTGGCTCCTAATTGGGAGAACCGGCAACTAACTCTCTTAATTATCGCCTCGCGTTGGCTTTCCAGACGCTGAGAGCGTTTCTCCCCGGGAGCGAGGTCCAACCGAGAGCCGAACTATCCCGAGCACCTACTCGCGGGGAAGACTCTGCAGACTCGTCGATATTATCTCGCCGAAGAATCGGTTACATTTTCCCTGACGTGTTCCTCCTCGCGCTTTGATATCGTTTGCCAATTGTAAATCTCCGAATCGCCCAACTCGTGACTCGTCCATCCAAATCCCAACTTTCGAATCTTCCACGTAGCTCTCTCTCTCTCTCTCTCTCTCTCTCTCGGGGCTGGGTCGATACGAGGAGCCCCAAAGCCTCCTCCCACTGCAACCGCGACACCTCTCTCCATCTCGGAGGGAGCCACCGGTCTTTCCCTCTCTCGGTCTCGCTTCTCCGAAGGTCTCTCCGCGCTCGCGGAGGTACAATGGCTCTCTCGGCGCAGTAGTTCTCACTTGATTAATAACCCCGGGATCTACAATGAACGGGCGAGCAGTGACTCTCACTTGATTAACGATATACCCGTGCGTTCCTCGTTCACAATGAGCGCCAAGAGGGAGGCATGCCCAGGCGCAACGGCAGGGGGTTAAACAGATCTCTCTCGCGTTCCATCCTCCGCGCGCTTTGTAACGCGTTTCCGAGATAGCCCTCATGGTCGCCGATACACACACACACACGCCGTACCTATACGACCATTCTACCTCCGAGATAAACATTTTTTTTTCCTACCATTAAAAGTCCAACTTCCAATGACGCTCAAAGTTTGCAGGAAGGTTTGTCACCTGACAGCAGGTTGTACAGTTGTACGAGTTCGGATCGATGTCATACCGCAAAACTCGATCAGGTGTAGAGGAAGGCATTGACGCGCAAGCGACAATATTTTCAATCGTTTTATTCGCGTTATTCTTTCAGTTGGGAAATAAATAAGAATAATGCGTATTATGCACCCTCGAGAAGGAGCCAACTCGCATTTCCATATTGCACACACACACACACACACACACACAATTGTGGGGCCCGAGGGTCTCGAAGGTTCGTCCCTCCGCCTGGCACGATCAACCAGGAGGAGGTCCCTCGACCTGCCAAGATGGTGGCACGAGATCATTCACAGGGCCTGCTTTCCTACCTCACATCCTTTCGGATCACCTCATATATATATATATATACCCTTTTGGTATATAACATATCGTGGGAACTTTTATGCCAAATGGAGCACCGCAAACGAGCCTCCGAACTTATCGCTCTCGTGTGTACATATGTATATATATATATAGCAAGCCTGGTCCTGCTCCTAAATGACAATTCTACAAGCGATTAAATAATCATTGGAATAAAAAAGTCTGTCGGAAAAGATGGAGCAAACGTTTTGTTTTGTTTTTTTTTTTCGAATAATTAAAAAAATGGTGGCATTGCAGCGAGAAATATTCTTGTCAAGGCCGGAATTTTTACGAGGAATATAGAAAATAAAGGGACGACTGGTGCTAATAAATATGTCCTCCAGGGATACGAGAGGAACGGAGCAGCTTTGCGAATAAGACACATAAGATAATTTAATAGGCGGAATAACGAGGCAATCCGGTCTTGACGCGATGAGTATCGAGAGAATCCCCCGAGAGATTCTCGGCTCATCGCCTCGCTCGAGAATATTGCGGTTAAAGCTTGGAAAGTGCTATCTCGCTTCGCGATATCGAGTTATTCGGATATAACAAGAGAAGGCCAACTTGGGAATGCAAGAGTAACGCTGCGCCGGCAACGAGCGAGCGAGAAACAACAAATCGAGGATATCATAACGATTAAATAAGCATTATAATTGTTGGCATTGTCGCGTCTTCCCCTTTCGAATGCGGGGAGCTCGTTCGATCGTGGTGCGCGTAAAATGAAATTTTTTCGATTATTTAAAAATTTTCCCATTATTTTCTTTTTTCATGAGCTCGAATTTGTTTTTTTTTTTTTTTTTTTTTTTTTTTTTTTTTTTTTTTTTTTTTTTTTTTTTTTTTTTTTGTTGTTTTTTTTTTCTTGTCGGTGGGTGCGTTTTGCGGCAAATTGTTGAATATCTCGTGGGCCGGGAGCAGTGTCGCGAAAGGCAAATAGGCAAGATTTTTTTTTTGTCTAGACCCCTCATCGATGACGTGTAGCGAGTTGTTGGAGGGCCCGAAGAACGCGGAAGATATATTCGGGAGGTATGTAAATTTTGGGGAGTACTAGGGGGGAGATGCTTAAATTTTCGATATTTTAACCGCGCGGCATTGCGGCTTTTACTTGCGGAGCAACAAGTCCTCCGCGAGGGGGAGGCTGAGTTTCTCCCTCGTTTGCCGCGGCGTGGAAAGCCCCAAAAATGGGGCTTAGCCGCGAGAAATTTCGGTAATTCGCGCCGCCCGAGTGCTTGGGGTTTTTTTTTCTCTCACGCCGAAAAACTTTTCCGCCCTCCGGGTCAAGGAAAAATCTAGCCAGAGTCGAGTTCTCGAAGAATTCGCAGCTCTCGTTCCCTCGCGAGCAAATGCTTCCGATAAAAAATAATGTTTACAAATTTCAAGACTTTAGTTAGACCCGGCGAGACGCTCGCCCCTGGCCATCAGCCATTGTTAAATCTCCATGTCATCCTGAGAGGCTGTTCCGCAGCGATAGGTGGACGAGGAGCACACTCTTGCTCCGACGTTTGCCAAGTCGCGCACGCACACATGTATCCAGAGCAATCGGTATATATATATATATATAGAGATGAGGGGGCGCTCACATATGTTTCTGTATTTATGTGGAGCGCGGAGCTCGTGTGCACAGTGCGTAGACGAGGCAAACGTTTGCCCTCGCTAATCAAGCTCACATAATGCCGGCGAACAGGGGCAAACAGCCCACGGGGGCTGCCTTCTCCGGGCGCTCCATATGCATCATGTGTACGGTACACTTGGATAGCCATAGAGTCAGAGTACATCGTCTTGTATGCCTGTGCTGTGTTTTGTACTCTCTTCCTTTGCTATCCGGGCTGTGCCGCACCTCCACTAATAATGCATACGATGCCTGCTTCAGACGATTCTCTCTCTCTCTCTCTCGTTGGCTCGCTGGGGCGCCCTCTGTGTATGCATTGCGATCAATCAATATCAAGCCATCAGCCAGCATGTTTGGACTTGAGACGTTAATAATGCCAGCGAGAATCTTACCTGGGCGAGCCTCAAACTTTGGGGACACTCCAACTTTGATGGGGTTTTAAATGAGTCATTAAGCCAATGCCTTTTTCCATCAGGCCCATTTATTTTTATGGCCACGAAAACCGATCGGTTCATCGACGTTATCAAGTCTCAATATAATTAACCAGTTGGATTCAAACGATGGAAACTTTGAACCTCGTATTTTAATGATGCTGGAGTTTTGCTCCAAATAATGTCGAGCCAATTTATTTGTTTCGGGTCAAACGAGTGTTTTGGCTTTAGTGTACACAGAGATTAGTAAACTCTGTTGTGCGTTGTGTATTAAATAAATAAAGTTATGCGGGAATCTGGTTGGGTGAGGTGCCAAAGAGATATACTCGCTAGGGATGCATGCGTGCCAATATTTTCTCAAGCTCTCGTCCTCTCTCTCTCTCTCTCTCTCTCTCTATGAACGAGCCTCGTGGAGCACTCATGCGAATGGAGCATTGATGGTGTGTATGCGTATAATACAGTGTACAAGGGAGGAGATCGATGCGCGGTCGAGCAGATTGAATTTGAAGTTTATAGGGCGGAAGCTGAACGGAGCAGGGAACATCGCGCTCTTAATGCGTGTCGGGCAAGCCCCCCTCCCTTCGTCCTCGTGGCTCATCGCGACGCTCCATATTCGATGAAAACTTGGGATTAGCTATAAGAATATATATATATATATATATCGGTGGTGCGGGGGGACGTGAATTTTCCCATCGCTTGGTCATGCATTAGCAAAAAAAAATATTCCCGGCGCTGTCTCTTTTTATCGACAACGGAGCTGTGAGCGTGAGGCACGAGCGAATAAGCGGCAAAGGTGTTTTCGGTGTCGTAGGAGAACGCGGACGAGGAGTACACGGTGCGCTTGGGCGGAGGTGACGGAATCCCTCGAGTTGATGGATGATGAGACATGAGAAAAGTCTGCGCATCATCAATAACTCGCTTACAGAGACGAGCCTGCCGCGAGATTCTACGTTCTCGTAACTTTCGACCTCGCCTCTTACCACACAGGCTCTTTCCTTCTCTCTGGTCGATCCCTCGAGCTCCGATTCTCCCAACTCGAAATCTCCTCATTACTATAACGTGACCCACATTTTTCAATGTTAATGTACTTGGAATATTCCAAAACGAGTTTTATATTGGAATACGAAATTGTGCCAATTTTTCCATACGCGATATCCTCGCGGGCTCCCCGCAGGATATATTAGCCGCGTATACATGTACCGAGACTAGACTATTATTACTGGTGCGATGTATCAGACACGCAATCAAGAATGAATTATATCGTATAGCAGGGCGGCCACCACCACGCCCTCTTGCCACGTTGCGGTGACCTCTCTCGGGCCTGCATCGGTAGCAGCAGCAGCAGCAGCTCTCATCATCCAACCGACTGTCGATGATGTGCCCTAATAGCGAACACTACCCTCCGGCCCAAGGGTGGTCTTTGACACTGAGATTGACGCTATAATAACGCGACTCCAATCTCAATTCAATTCGCGTCACGTTAATTTTTTTTTCCACCTTCATCCCTCACAATTCCCCAAGACATTTCATAACCTCCGACTATTTTCGAGTCCAAATAATTAAATAGAAAATTGTTCGCTCAATTAATTAATTAGGGCATTTCCTTCGAACACAGTTGGCTGTGGAATTGTCATTTTTCTTACTTTCCGTTTCCAGAACAAAAATCTGACAAGAATTTTTTTTTATCCTTCCTTTCCATTTCTTAATCAATCGAAAAGAAATTGCTGTAGCTCCGGCATTTCATTTTAAATATTTTGTTTTTTTTTTTTGTTCTTTCAGAAATGAAAAATCTTAGGATGACGAGAAGGAGATTTGTATCGAGCCGGGAGAGTAAAGGTGAGAAATGAATGAGTTTTATATTTCTCGTTATTTATGATAGAAATGTGAGGGGCGTATTAATTCGTGAAACATCCGGTTTGAGATTATCCGTGTGCGTGACTGTTGACAATATGACGAGATTTAGTTGGTGCGGAGCAGACAAGAGTTGAAACAATAATCCGTAAAGAATGACGTCGTCGAGGGAGTAAAAGTATATTTTCTTTATCCGTTTGAGAGTCGAGGCGATTTGGGATCATAACCTTGGCCAATAAAACAAATCCCCTTTGGGTGAGATGCGCGGGAAAGCCACTGGAGCGATTTATACACGCGCGATGTGACATTTCGATCGTCGTGGGATGCGTACGCGAGCCCCCCCCGGAGTTTCTCATTTGACGACGCTTTTCTCTCTCGCGTCAAAATGTTTTCTCCAAAATATATAAAAATAAATAGTCGCCGATGGGATTTTTATCGATCCGGCAAATTGTCATGGCGGTTAAAAAAAAAAAAAAATAACCAGCATAATACGCGACGACTAACATCCTCATCATTCTTCTTTCGCCCTTGCGGCGTTTTTTTTCTTTTCGGAAGATGTAATACACGCGAGCCCGACCCCATAGTTCTTTTTATTTTATCTGGATGGTTGCCGGACGTACGGGGGGGGATACCGCACAGGGACGACAACGTACGCGACGACGCCGGAGTCGTGTCTCGCTCGCTCTCTCGTTCTTTCGCGACCCATAAAAGCCGAAATAACTCTTGGTCCAGATATATAGAGAGAGAGAGAGAGCTTGACCAGGGGTTGCCCGGAATCTCCGTTGGATCGCAACTTCCTTTTTCCTCCTCGACCCTGCTCAGCCCTTTTTCCCTTATAACCGCCTCCCCGTTCCTCCTTTCGTTTTACCAAGCTGGACAATATCGTACCCGGTAATAAATTCGCAATTTCCTTATTACGGGTAATGCTCCGGTCCAAGTTGACCTCCCCACAGAAGCCCGACAACCCCCAACTCTCTTTTCCGGAATATTCATTGCTCGACGATCCTCATCACATGTATACGGACATATCTTTATGCATCGATGCTAGTGCGCGCGTTGCACTTTCCATTTCTCGTTCGACTCACCGTCAAGCCCAAATGACAAAATATTTGCTCAAGTGATTGCGAGAAATCATCATTATTAGGATCGAAGGATTGCGACTGCGAGGGTCGGATAACCTTTATCGGCCTAGAGGTCTGCTCTTCGGGAGCGAGACTGCTCGCCGGTCCTACGGGTACTCGCATAAATATCTCGAGTTCCGGTGATCCCGTTACTTCCGGTTAGCCGCAATGACTTACACCCCGGTAGGGATATTCGTCCTCGGAATCCCCGCCGCCGCACCCCCCAACTCCGAATTTTATATCCCTCTTACGTCGACTCGCGTACAGGATGAGTCTTATTTCTTCTTCCAAACAGCCAATATTGCCAAAATGTCTTTAAGCTTCTCGCAAGCCACTAAATTCGCGCAAGCCACTAAATTCGCGCAAGTTGGAATGCAACGAAATTTATTGATTTTTCGCAACGCACTTCGAGATTTATATTTTCTTTTCAAAATCCGCCGCCAGATTACGAAAAAAATTATGGAAATTCGAAAATTCATAAATAATCAATTGAATAATCAATTATTGAAAAGTTTGATTAATTTTTCATTAATTTTCTATGAATTATTAACTGAATTTTGAAAATTATTGTTATTCTTCGTGTCGATTGGTCAAATATGGCCCACCCTGTATGCAGGATCCACACACATACAGACTATTGCGTAACTGCACCGGGAGGCATTTTCTTGGCGTGGAGGAGGAGGAGGAGGAGGAGGAGGATGCACAGCAGCTTCCTATTGCTGGGAGAGACGCTATGGTGGCGGTGCAGCCGACGCATAACCCTGTCGAGAAATGGCTGGATATTCGGAAACCCGAGGAATTTGTCGTTGGTCGTTGGAGGGTTGGGGCCTCGTGCTTGCTCCTCGCTATGACCGCTGATAAATTTACTGGAGTTTTCCTGTCCCGATAGCAGCGGATACCGCGAGGAGGAGATCGTATCTCTTGGTGGCCTCTCTCAATTCTTTCCTCTCATTTCTCATCATTTTTCTTTGGCTTTTTTATTTTTTTATTTTTTTTTTTCCATTTCCGGTTCTACGTAATTTAACGGGTTTGTTGAGTTTTGGAATCTCTCGTCGAGCCTGCAACCGGATGTGTTGCACTTAAGCACTTGCTCGGACAATTTTATTTTGCAAATATGACTTTGTACACTTTATTTCTAATTCGAGGTTCGCTCCACGAGACTCGAAAGGTTAAATTTCCGGTAGGACTATTTTTTTCGCCTCATATGAAACGGCCAAAAAAATGTCTCTCACCCACCAATAAAACAAGCAATATCGTCGTGTCCTAGGGCGAAAGAACGCTCGCTCCTAGCTTGAGCAACTTTTCCCTCGATATTCTTCCTTCTTCGTTGTCTTTTTCTTTTTTTTTCTTTCAATCCGACGTTTTCACTCGATCGAAATGCATCGGAGCATACACGAGTCGTTATATTGCTCCCGGATCATCGCACCTGCATTTCATCACGCGAATCCCCAACTATTTCCCACCCTCTCACATCTTCGCTAACCTTCTCACCCTCAAAATCCATGAATTTTTATTTCATTCCATACCATCGAGTTTTGCTTCATAATTCTCTTCATCATATCTATACAAACTTTCCTATCCACTCATCGCCGTCCGGTCCATACGGTCTTGAATTATTTTCATTTTTATTTTTTCCATTTTATTTCCGTAATATTCCCTTATAAAATTATACAAAATTATATATAAAATATGAATTTATTGAATCTCGAGGCCATTCAGGCGAGATTCTCGGCGTGCAAGAGACTCGTCTTTCGAATTAATTTCAACGGCCACCCGCTGTGAGTAGTTGGTGGTGGGTTGGTCCAGTTAGTGTGTGAGAGAAAGGGAGCGATTCCGGGCTCGTGTGATATACACGGAAGATTCCATTAACAAAGTTTAATCGATACACGAGCCACTGATCAATCGCGTAGCCGAGCGCGAGATGGGAATGTCGCACGTGCTTTTAGCACCCGCCGCCGCCGCCGCCGCCGCCGCCGCCGCCGCGGCATACGCGCTCGATCGAGCTCATACAGACAAGAGGACACGAGCAACCAGCGGAGATCGGAATTCAGTTTGCCTACTAGACTATCAACTTTTATCTCGAAACGATCCTCCTCATCCTCTCTTTTCCTTTTCATCAGCCAAAGATTCGCTCGCGCGAACTTTATTCGAGGATTATTAATCGTGGCGCATCATTTGACACGATCATCCAAATAATATATCGACGCAAGCTTATCAAAAGCAGCTCTTTCGACTTTTTTCATTACAGTTTTTAATAACGGCCAGCGAATAACACCATTTTTACAATTATTCTTTTTTCTTTCCACCAATAAGAGGTTCGAAAAAATTGCAACAAATACCAATTTTCATGATTTTCAAATCGATCATTCATATGGCACAAAGATCTTCCTCGGAGGGATGATAAAAATGGCTTGAGAATGGCGTGTCGAGCAGTGTGTTTCATGGTATCTCAAGCGTGGCTGCATTAACTCTCGCCTCTATGAGGCTCTTTGTCGCCCGAGACGGATTCTCTTTCATCCGCTCTTCGCTTATTCATCCCTTGCGCGAGGAACGCGTCTATATTATCGTCCTCGCTGTTCTCTCTTACCGCCCGCTGTTCCTTCTCTCCCCCAACCCCCCTCGTGCTGGGATTTTGCCCCGATGCGAATGAAAATTCTGGCTACTCTCGCTAGGGGTTAATAGTTGGAGTGAAAAAGTATGCATCTCCGCATGTCTATAACGCTGGGCGCGCTATTCGAGCTCATCAAAGCCGAGCAATTTGTCGATGCATTCGTTTTTTCTTCTTTGATTTTTCATCCTCTTCCCATATCGAACAATTGTGCTTATCCAAACAGCAGAAACAGCTAATCCTTGAGGTACGCGTGCGTTTCATTTCCAAATGTTAACTTTTCGGAAGCAATGTCTTCGAGCATGATTTTCATGAGGAGGGGTTAGAGTTTGCATCCTCGGAATTTGTATTTTTCTTTGGCAAAGTTCGTTATATACAATGGAGAGTTTATTGTGAGGATAAATAAAATCGGAATTTCTTTGAATTGTCAAATTTTCGTCAACGAAAATGCCTCGAGAGTAAAAATGACAAAAAAGCATGTGTTTCGAATGTCATCGGTAAAAATTCGGGTTATCGCGAGGAATAATCGGATGGAGTGATTCTCACGATGGGAGCATAGATACCGGTATGTAACGCGAGCCCCAATTTGAATTTATTTAAAAATCATTATGGTGGTACAGTTTTCGGCTTTTTCGTAATTCTATGGAGGGTGAGATTTGACCTCGGAGATGGTAGAGAAACACCTCGATGTTTCGGGCCATAAATCTTGGAGGAAGAAGCGATGAGTAAAAAAAAAAGGGAAGAAAGTGGAGAAAAGCTCGAACAATGCGAGCACCGATCATGAAAATTATTCGGCCCAATTCACACGGTTTTCAACAGTGCGTATAGTAAACTTTCTTTTTTTTTTTTTGCCTCTTTAGCGTACAATGGGCGCAACAATAAGAAGAAAAAAACGGCGTTGCTGCGTCAGGTAATACGAGAAACTCGAGTCTCCTGACCCGCATCCAAAAAATCTTTCTCCTCGTAGCGATGAAAATAAAATTGAAAAAAAAAAAAAAAAAAAAAGAAAAAAAA
>JAPYYS010002158.1:0-13536 GCA_030522525.1 Campopleginae sp. 14b
AATCGATAAAACGCTCACTTTCACGCGAAAATCGTCGAAATCAACCATTTTCCACCAACTCGATCGAGAATTCCGACTTCCGGACGAAATTCGACGACGGATCATGATTTTCGTCGAAAATTCCTGAATCGAAGCACGATTTCACCGTTCTTGCTCTGAAACGCTCGAAAATCGACAAAACGCTAACTTTCACGCGAGAACCGTCGAAATCAACCATTTTTTACCAACTCGATCGAGCATTCCGACTTTTAGACGAAGTTTGACGACGAATCATGATTTTCGTCGAAAATTTCTGAATCGAGGCACGACTTCACCGTTTTCGCTCTGAAACGCTTAAAAATCGATAAAACGCTCACTTTCCCGCGAAAATCGTCGAAATCAACCATTTTTCACCAACTCGATAGAGAATTCCGACTTTTAGTCGAAGTTTGACCATGAATCATGATTTTCGTAGAAAATTCATGAATCGAAGCACGATTTCACCGTTCTTGCTCCGAAACGCTCAAGAATCGATAAAACGCTCATTTTTGCGCGGAAATCGTCGAAATCAACCATTTCTCACCAACTCGATCGAGAAATCCGACTTTCGGACGAAATTTGACGACAAACCTTGATTTTCGTCGAAAATTTCTGAATCGAAGCCCGATGTCCCCGTTTTTGCTCCGAAACGCTCGAGAATCGATGAAACGCTCACTTTCACGCGAAAATCGTCGAAATCAACCATTTTTCACCAACTTGATCGAGAATTCCGACTTTCGGACGAAGTTTGACGACGAACCTTAATTTTCGTCGAAAATTTCTGAATCGAAGCACCATTCCACCGTTTCTGCTCTGAAACCCTCGAAAACGATAAAACGCTCATTTCTACGCGAAAATCGTTGAAATCAAACATTTTGCACCAACTCGATCGAGAATTACGATTCTTGGACGAATTGTTACGACGCACTCTGATTTTCGTCGAAAATTTCTGAATAGAAGCAGGATTTCACCGTTTTTGCTCTGAAACCGAAACACGGACACACATTACGACGTTGACTGACTCGATTAATATGTTCCCAAGATCGATAAACGACCCAACTCCTGTGACCGAAACTCAGAATACCACCGGACAACCACAACCACCACCCCAACACCTACTACAACCACCACAACGCCTATTGGAACCACCACCACCGCCGCCATCACCACCATCTATTAGAACCACCACCACCACCGCCACCACCACCACCACCACCAATGCAACCACCAACATCATCAAACAGCCACCAACACCACTAATACAACCGCCACCACAACGACTCTTGGCACATGAGTGGGTGCATCATTTGATGAACTTGGCCGCCGTTTGATCAGCCGTTGACATACGCATCGCAAGAGTTAGTAGATCGGCCGACAATCCAAATAGGGTAAAATTGCATTGCTTACCCATCTAAGAAACACTCCGATACGATAATAATATTTTTATTTTGTTATTCTTATGAATATTCGTTGATATTTAGGGCGTTGCAGGACACCGTAAAAAAAAAATTGCGAATTGTACAACCATTTAGAAATGGCTAATTTTACAAGGGTGTTTCCTAAAGTTATTGAAATATTCATACAACAATTGTTGTCTAATAAAATTCTGTCATCAGTTAGATATTCAATGTTTCGTACTCAAACTTGAAGTAAATCCAAAATGTTGTATGAGCAAGAGCTTGCGATAGATTTCCCGAGAACCCAACGTGTTATCATTGTCAAATGCTGAACACGTAATCGATTTCAAAATCGTCCCGGATGTCGCTTACAGGCGCGTGGTAGGCGCACAAATATTCTATTGCGACGAAAACACATCACGATCTTTTTTTCATGTCTTATTCAATTTGGTCATTGCTTCTTCTTAGGTAAGGTACATGGGTTCGCTAGGCAGCCACACTATAATTGAAACAGCTAATGAGATATTGAAAAACGCAATGAACGATTCGTTAGCACCTGCCTCAACGTGGCACGGTCGCGAACCGAACGAGATTCGCGAAAGCCCTCTATGGTATGTTATATAATAAATTTATTGAATCATATTTTGAGACGAGGCTCCTGATGATAAATATTAATTTTTGTAATTACGTTGGCATAACAGCGGCCGTTGCGAAAAATCGCAATCACCCGAAACCAGATTGGTACCAATTCACCGATTCTCTCCAGTTCACCAATGCTCTCAGGAGCTCCAATCAACGCCATCGAAACAGCCTGAATAAAATCGAAAATCGCAGGGCAAATCAGAGAAATGCCCACCATGAACACAAGGAACATCGTCAGCGACCCGATCCACAGACGCAACGCGAAGAAGACCCTTCGGATAGTGAAACTTCCGTCGTGGAGGTGGAACGGCACAATCGGCATACCCAACGTTCCACCCGAGACAGAGGTAACCTTCTAGCTGACAACGGAGAGCATCGTCGTTATCCGTGGAATCACCAACTTCCACCACCAGGACTCGTTCCCCACTGACATAAGTATTATTTTGGTAAAATAAATGGCTTAAGTATTCAAAGTCGATGATGCCTGCTCCATTCTTCGGTTTTTGACAAAAATTTCTCTGTATTTTTCGTTAGGCCGTTAGGTTTTAGGCCGAGCGCGTGAGAGAGGTCGTGAAGTTGGGGTAGAGCAGCAGCAGCGGAGAATATCCACAAATCACGTGCAGCGCGCTTGTATGCCTTCATGTTAAATCGTTATTCTAGCGAAAGTATTGTAACGACACCAAATGGGCAGCGAGAGCTCTTGCCTGCTCGGCGGCTGACGCTCGACTGAGCGAGCGCCACACGGCAGCGAGCGGACCACGGCGGAACTAATCGCCGGCCCGCAGTGAGCTTGCGAGTGAGTAGTGGGGGTAGCAAGCTCGAGAAGGAGCCTTACTGAGACTCGTAGTGGGGTCGGCGCGTCGGTCATTGGCGCAAACCGGTTTACGCACCACAAGCAAACGAAGTCGCGCAGGACTACGAGCGGCGAATCGAAACAAATAATGTTTCAGTGGGGGAAACGCGTCTCCAGTCAGTTTCTATAAAAGCGTAACTCCTTGTTTGTTCGATATCCAATTGAATTGTAAGTTATTTTTAGATTTTCGCGGAATCCAAGAACAAAGGATTTCGACAGTATGAAAGCCGGTACCGTCCAGCACTCGGCGGTCATTCTCTCTCGAGAAACCGAGACCTCAGCATATTGTCTGAATATTAGGCAACGAATCTTCTCCACTTCCTAACAACATAACCTTCTCGAATCTTTTCCTGTACATGCAACGACGGAGCGGTTCGACCTCGTTCAACTCCCGCAGCCGCTGTACTTTTCTAACCAAAAATCTCCGTTATGCATTCGACAACGGAGTAGTTCGATCACGTTCGACTCCCGCAGCCGTTGCATTTTCATAAGCTAATTTATCCTTGTACATTCGACGACGGAGTAGTTTGGTTACGTTCGACTCCCGCAGCCGTTGTACATTTCCTATTCCTAACATTCTTTTGTGCGTTCGACGACGGAGTGGTTCGGTTACGTTCAACTCCCGCAGCCGACGCACATTATTCTTTCTAACCTCAAAAATCTTCATAACCAAAAGGAAGTGGAGGAATTCAACGCAAATTTCGAAATAAAAATTCTAAAAATCAATAAATCATAATAAAAGTCACTTGAACTTTTATATCGTCAAAATCTTAAATAAAAATTGTCCAAATTTGACAAAATTCATTGAAGTTATATCGAGTCAATAAAAATCGATTATTTCCTTGTTAAACGAAAATAAGTTGGACAAGTTAATTATAAGAGCGTTGAATCAATTACAAAATTGTTTTCTCACAGATCAAATCGATCTTTTTGTGTTATTGTCAAGAAAATCATTCATAATTCAAACAAATTGAAGAAATCTTTGAATATTTCACTTTATCTATTAAAAATCCTTATTTTTCTTCATTGCCTGCTCCTTTTCCTTGATGCTCGAACCGACGCGTACCGCAAGGCGTCTCCGAGCCTGTTTCGTACCGTTACAGTATATGACCTCGATTTGCGAGATCTCAACATTTCTCACAGGTTCCAAATTTTGAGACTATCATTTTTGCCTAAAATACTAACCCATTTTATTGCACCGTCATATTGAAAAAAAATTGTTTTGGTTAAGAAACCTAATACACACACACACACGCACACAAATTTCACCGTCACATATCTTTCTCCAGGAGGAACGAAGAAAGAGTAGATGGAATAAGAACGTGTTGAAGGAGTGAAAAATTACAAGATGGCGAAGGAACAAAAACACAAGAACGACGAGGTGAAATTGCAGTCGGGCTTGATCTTTATTCTAGACTTTGCATTTTCTAATTCTCATTAATGTTTTATTTTTTTTTTGCTTCCGCAAATACATTAGGATCAAGGGTTTAGCCGAATGAATTCCGTGTCGGTCGTTGTCTAGGAATTTCACTTGATTATTTGCCTTCGATCAAGTGTACGTTTCCACCATTGCATTTCTTCATCTCGGACAGTCCCTCTGGCGAACACATCTTATTACTGGAGACAACGCGTTTACCCTGACGAATCCCGGATTACAACGACAGCCCGCAGTGACTATTGAACAGGGCTGTGAATCGTTAAATTGTAAGGAATTAATCTGTCGAATCGGCTGTCCAAGTTTCTTCAAGCTCTGGAAATTGATTGGATGAGTTTTCCAGTACACACTGGGTTAATTCCATCCTAACAATTTTCTGTCACCGATTGTTTGTGGTTTAATGGCATCGAATAATTTGTCATTCAATTTTCGTTTTGAGCAAATATAAATGCAAGGCAATGAAATGTGGATAAATTGAATAAAAAAGTTTGGGTCAGATTGACCCGAGGATAAAAAATTGAGGTCAGTAGTTTTGGTCAAAATCTCGTTAGTTTTTTCTGCGAGAGTTTTGGTTTTCCTTTGATCTTTCGCAGCAGAAAAATAGGTTTTTTTTTCAACAAAAATTCGTGGATCAATTAATTACTTACGATTCTGGGACAAGCAAGTCCTTTCGGCCTGGGGTTTGTGCACGTCCGGATGCATAGTTTACCGCAGAGTGACCAAGTCGAGTTGGGATCGAAGCAAGCGAGCGCGTTTGCGTCTAAATCCACAAAAAAAATTGACTCGTAACTGTAAACGTTATATTTCTTCAACACCTTGGAACGTTTTTAGTTCAAGGAAGAGAATGACTGGAATTACATACGTGTACAGAAGACAGCGAGCACCAAGCATAGGAAGAAAATCTTTGACATCTTGAGGTCGTTGATAATTCGTCGAGCCTGAAGGAATTTGCTAAATAATTAGAATTCGGATTTAAAAAATCGATGAACGATAAAAAATCTCAATTTTCCTGTAGGAATCGAAGTGGAGACAAACAACTGATAGAAATGAGCAGATATCAATCATCTTACGTTTCAATCAAAGTTCATAAAGACTTTCGAAAAGGAGACGCAGAACGCAGTCGGACTCGGAAATGTTGTTACGAACGATAGACCACAACTCATTGTCTTCTAAAAATTACAATACGTTTTTATAAATCTCTAGGCCGAGTTTTAATTCAATGCAAAAGTATGTAGATTAATATGAAATAGATTTGCATCGGTTTTGCTGTTACCAATTAACATAAACCAAGTCCGTTCAATAATGTATAATAAACATTATGGTTGATTAAGAAACAGTTAACAAAATCACATGCATTTTGCTTTATACGCACAAGCGTGCAATTTTGTCGCAACATTCTCGTGCATATCAATAAAGCGATAAAAAATGTTTTCATGGTCGAAAATATTTGCATTTTCACTCAAAGCTTCAGAAAAATAAGGATTGGAAATAGACGCTAAACAGCACATTTCCTGACGCTAAAATACTTTTCCTGGACGGGAAATAATATTAAAAATTTATTTTTCAGCAATCAGCTCGACGTCCGGTTCCGAAATCATGACAAGACCCTGGAAGATATTGCATGAGTCATTAATTTAAGAGTTCCTTCCGGAGAATGATGCGTAACTCTACGAATTAGGGAGTCTCCGAATTATGTGTGTAACTCACTTTTCGTGCAGATGGTACATACGCAGTAAAAACGATACTCATGTTCATGCATATTCCGGACGATAACGATTGCTGATCAGTTGTGTCGAGACTGTTGGGTCATTGCGTAAAGTTGGCACTCCGCTTGAGGTATTCTACGAATTCTAATTCTTATCCATGGAGAAAAACATTGATGTTCGTTAAGGAAACTTTTTTTTTTCAAATAATATTGTCTCTGTATTTTGTTTTTCAATCTAATCAAACTCATTTTTTCCGTCAATCAATCAAAGATTATACATGAACATAACATTTAAATCTATTGCGGTTTAGGCGAGAGTCCGATATGCTGTATAGCGAAATCTATACATGCATATGATATCTCAATCTATTCTCGGATAAGAGCGAGTCCTTTGCACTGTATAGCAAAAACTATACGGGCATATTAGATTTAAATCTATCGACGCATAGACGCGAGTTCTTCATTGTATAGGAAATTTGATCAATTCTTATACGAATTATACGCAATATCAGCATAATACTATTCCGCCAGTAAGTCATAAAATGTTTTCTCCTCAATGAGAATTGAAAATATTTCTTGAAAGGCATTTCAGAATACCGTTATAGCAAAGAATACTACATGCGTAATTGCAAAAAATGTATTCGCACAATTGTCTTTCAAATGAATACATACCGTCGTCATTTAGAAATGCATAATTTTGATCAATGTATATATTTAATATGTCAATAATGACACTTGCTTGTTCAACGGGTATTGTTTATCATTGAATAGATTTTTGAACATGTCACTATACAGAGCTTTGATTAACAGTCAATCGAATAATGAAACATTACTCGTTGCACAGGCAAGCGTTATTGTTGATATGTTTAAAATAATTGGGCAATTGGGAAATTGGGCAATTCGGAAAGGCAACAGTGTGTTTTTTTTTTTAAAGTTCATTACAAAATACATTTTCGTTTTAATGCGACAATGCATGAACGTAAATATGTATCAAGAGACGCGGCAGTGGCTCGCCGTCTAGTATTGAAAAGGAAATAAAAGTATGAGGAAATACACGATACAGTAAATTGCAACTG
This sequence comes from Campopleginae sp. 14b, assembly GCA_030522525.1. NCBI lineage: Eukaryota > Metazoa > Arthropoda > Insecta > Hymenoptera > Ichneumonidae > Campopleginae sp. 14b. The sequence goes on from JAPYYS010002158.1 coordinate 7,127, forward strand.
ATATCGAATTTATTGCCTATTTATTAATTTTTATATAAACAATTCAACAACAAAAAATTGCGCCTTATTTTTTCCATCGTTGAATCTAAATTGAAGGAAATCACTGTAAATTCGAAATATTTCAAAGCTTTTCGTCTGAATTACTCCTTTCCAAACAGACTTTTCAGATGAAATTTTCGGTGACGTATTTTTTTCCATCGCCCAATCGAGTCTGGTGGCTGACAATGCTTTCGCGAATGTTCATCCACGTCGAGCATTCGTATTTTTTTTCGCAATCATTGTGAATCTGAAAAGCATCCACATGCGCGTTGTAACAACAATTCGAACGATACGTAATCGTTAATACCGTGTATTGCTTTTCAAAAGAAAAAAATTCAATAACATAAAATGATCGTTCGTTTATGTCAGGAATTATTAAAACGGATTCCGGTTTTATTATGTCACCTCAACAATTTATCCATTTTGTTTAAAAAATATTTTGTCATGGAGGCCATCGGTCAATGCGGAACGAAGCTCACTGAAATTGGAAATAAAAGTTAATAGAATATTCTTTCCAAGACCATTTTTAAAATCTCCAGAAGGTTGGAATTCAGATAATCGATAATGAAAATTTAATTGATGCTGAGTTAGGAGTTTGAGTGTGAGAAAGAGTTATAAACGGATGTAGGGTATCGGGTACGAATGTGGGAAAGAGTTTGGAAAAGAATATGAAGGGTGCTGCCGTGATTGTTTTCGTGATTCTATATAAAGAAAGGTTGTACGAGGTGTTACTTTCAAGTGTGATTCTATAAATTTTGTGTTGTTCATGAGAAAGGGTTGTGTGAAAGTGTATAGGGTCTCGTTAATTTCTTTGTTTTAGGGGTTGTAGGTCATCCTGGTATTGCTGGTTGTTTATTGGTCAATTTTGGTAACTCTGGTGATGATCTGTTCCTCTCTTGTTTTCTGGAATCTGTAACTGAGTAAGTCGATTCGTTGTTCGGGTTAGTAGGGGTGGGGCGTTATTTGGATGGGTATGATTGTTGTTATTTATCGTTATCAGTTGATCGTTACGTATGGTTGGTTTTCCTTCCTTTATTAGTCGTTTCCTCTTTATACATTTTTTTTCTACTGGTTTTGAGTGTTGTTATTGCTCTGTCCTGATTTCAATTCCGAATGAGTCTTCCTTTTAAATGATTCTTCCTTTTCAATTTTGGTTTTTCAATAGTTGATTCATATTTTTCTGATGGGTATTGTACCTAAATTTCCAAAGATTCTGAAACATTCTAAATTTGATTAGTTTGCTGGTGGTTAGTGGGTATGACATGTTATTAGTGATGGGGATGGATCTTGGTTCGGTGTCGAGGGCTCAATGAACTGCGTCGAGTGTTATGAATAAAAAAACATTGCGCTTTTTATTTTATGTTGTTGTTGGGCCCCTACTTAAGCATGAGTGTCTCAAAATAGGTAATTATACTACGTGAGATTAAAAAGATAACTGGCTATTATGTGCGTGGATATAATATGCCTTGAATTAAAATGATTATTCATATGAGTAGGGTAAAATTACAATAATGAGTGATTATTACGTATGTGTATAGGCTAATGAAAGTAAGATAAACAAGATGCACGGTGCCCAAGAGGCATATTATTTCATAGTGTACAAAAGAAGGCTGCAAATTAAAATTTGCAAATTGCTTCCTCAAGATGCTCAGGATGCGCGATGCTCAAAGCTTACTCCATGAGGTGCTATTCAACTATGGCTTCCTCATAGAGGAATCTTTTAGCATATTGCTAAATTTCCCTTCGCAAATTTGCTACTTACAATTTTAAGCGTTTTTAACAAACTTAAACTTATTTGTCGATTTTCAAATTTTTCATTTGAAAAATCTTTGTAAAAGGTTGACTGTGTATAATTGTATTCAAATCTATCGTTATATTTTGTTCATCCAAATATTGTAGTCGATTTTGAGTCAAATATGTTCGTAATAAATATGAACATTCCCAATAACCATATATCACGATGTTTAATAAGATATGATCTCTGAAATCTGCGTAAAACAAAGTTCGTCGACATGTTCGGTATATGTATGTTCGAATAATTTTATGTTGTTTAATGTTTCATGTTTTAATTTTGATATTCTCAAAATATCATACGACTTTGAATAAAATTATAATACGTTCTTCTTTTTGTGAGTCTGTGTGTTCGCTCCGTGCACAGACATACACTTTCATCATAGTGATAATCTGTGGTTCTGGAAATGAAAACATTTGTACATACAAACATAGTATATTATGCATCTTGTGATGAACATCTTGTAAGGAAAAGAAGATTACTTCCCGTGCTGGTCAACCTCGCCTTCGGCTCGACTAACATATCTGCCCACGGTTTTTTCCGAAATCGTAAGATTTCGGAAAAGTGAACTCTCCGCGCAGGCGTAGTAAAAATGTATTCTCACTATAATCGTCGCCACCAGTATGCATGTACACGACTACACATTGTCACTTGTGTGACAATTGTGTATGGGCGTTCGAGGAACGATTATTATCATCCCGTAAAACTCTGTTTTGAAGCTTACGTTTAGAACAGAAGGTAGTCTTCACAACTCCTTGAAGATCTGCAGTTTTTTTTCAAAAAATTTAATAAACAACACATTTTACGGTTTTGATGACAACTGCAATTTTTTTTTTCTTAGTACTTTTCAAAAAACAAAAAAGTCCACGCTCTATCCATACTTTCTTTACAGCTCGTGTTCATAGTCTGTTCAAAATCCAAGTCCGTTTTTGAGTCGCGTTTTTAAGTCGCGTTTTCATGTACGTATATAGTATTGTCATTGATTAATCGAGCCTGAAAAACTGACTTATATTTGGAAAGTAAGTGTGAAACAGGATCATGATGAATCTGTTGGGAATCTCCATATAATATTTTGAACACCTTTGTTTTCGAGATGCAACACGAGAAGGTAAACCAACACGCATCTCATAAAAAAAAAAAATATATATTACCAATTACCGCGATAACAAATTAATAACATTTTCATATTTATCACGCTATAAAGTTTGTCAATATTTACAATTTGTCTGACGAATTCCATTTGCTTGTAAAATGAATGTAATCCAAAATTGAATAGCACCTCATAGAGTAAGCTTTGAGCATCGCGCATCTTGAGCACCGTGCATCTTGAGCACCGAGCATCTTGATCATCTTGAGGAAGCAATTTGCAAATTTTAATTTGCAGCCTTCTTTTGTGAACTATGAAATAATATGCCTCTTGAGCACCGTGCATCTTGATCATCTTGAGGAAGCACTTTGCAGCCTTTTTCTTTTGCATAACATGAAATGATACATCTTCTCAATCTTCTTTTACAAACTTTCAACTATTTTTGAATTCTTAAATAAATTTCATTACTCAGTAGTCAGAACGTGCCAAACGATGATACTTTCGCGGATATCGTATATAAAATATCAATTTCGAATTATTTATTCTTCTGGAACAGGTAGTAACACATTTTCATTAATATTTCTCATACAGTACCTACGCATTTGTTGAGTATCCGTTGAATACTTTATATTAGAAAGGTCATTTCCAAATGCTATAGAAACAGCAAATGCTGCTGAATATAAGCCACAAGAGCTAAAGTCAGGTTGTTTAGTGACCTTTTCAAATGTAATATTATTCTGTGTTACATTGGAATATCGCCTCTTGATATACGTTCCTTCGATCATTGCTAGATTATGATATGTGTGAGTTTCCCAGTATAATCTATCGTATATATGCAATTTATGACCATCATAGTAGATACAATGCCAGTGTCCACCGGTTAACTGCCCTCCGACAATTTGAATATCGGGAGTAAATATTGGATTCACCCAATGTAAACCTTGAATAAAAAGTACATCCAGCGGTGCAAATCCGGTATTATTTCTGATTATATTTAAAATTATATTCAATGGTCGGTCATCGAGCCACGAATCTTTTTCTAAAACGTTTTCCTCAACGGTTTGCGGTTCTCTTGATGCATATTCTTCATTCGTTGTTTCACTTCCTTTGTGTATCTTTTTATGATAAGTTGTCATTATTGATGTATTCCGATCATCAATATCGACGTTGATTATAGAAAACTCTGCATCAACATTTTTAATTACTTCAATGTCATTCTGATTATATAATTTATTGAAACTGTCTTCTATAGTTGTTTCATATTCTTCTTGATGATTTTCTGAAATAATTTCGTCATTTATGACACTCGTTGCTTTGCGATTCAACATATTTAATCCAATAAATATAGGTTTATGATCTGAGAAATATATTCCGTAAACTCCTGCGGTATAGTTCAACATTATATTCGATACGACTATAACATCTATTTGCGTGTTCATATTCGTGGTCGATATTTTAGGCAAAATTGCTCGTTTAAAATGTAAGTTGTTTAAATGTTTTTCTAAAAATTCCCCTTCATTGTAAGAATCATAACTGAAATCACCTATGATAATCTTCTCTCTTCCCGATATTCCTTTAAAAGTGTTGTCCAATTCCCGTGTAAACCCCGTTCTATTTACCGATGGTGACTTATAGCCAGTAATAATTTCTACACCATTTGCATGAACGTGAATTGAGTCAACATGGTGATGCTGTCCATTTATAGTTTCATCTTTTTTTATATGACCATTAATTGATGCGTGCAATTCTTTTCTGATAAAACATATTATTCCTTTCGCTGAACGATTAGTGTAATTATCAGGACGAAAAATGATAACAAATCCATCAATAATCAAATTATCGGTTGAGACAGTTTGTGATTATGAAAAAATCAACAAGTCTGCTCGCCTGTACCATCGATCACAGATGATATTAATCATATTTTTTTTCAATGATCTCACGTTCTGATAGATAATTTCCAGTTTATCCTCATGTATAACTTTCGTATATGATAATTTTAAATATCTTCCACTCTTTAAATGTTCGATTTCTAACTCCAATGGATTATCTAAAGATGGTTCCTTTGGCGGTTTAAAAGTACCGAGAATGTACAATCCTTACAATTTGGTCACTCTACTGATAGCTACATATAGTATTGATCTTGTCATGTGTGAATTGTTTCTCAGATGTTTACAAACTTTTTCATACGTTTGACCTTGGCTTTTATGTACTGTTAAAGGTTCGGCAGATGTGATTGGAAATTGTCGTATTACAATTTGGTATCCCATTCTTTCATTTGTGTTCAATACCATAGGAACTGGTGATATCGGCACCAAATGCATTTCGATTGAACTTTCACTCATATACTTCAGGAATGGTCTGCGTTGTTTAATACCAACATTTTCATTGTTAAAGTCGAACCATATTTTCATTGGCTCTTCTGTTCCAGGTATAAACCTGATGTGTTTTAAATTACCACAAGCACCATTAACTAGGCCATCTGTCACGTCTATATTATTCCTGATCATATAATCAATTTCAATTTTCAAAGTAATTTTGTAAGCTAAGCCACCGCACTCAGTTCTTTTTTTATTTTTCAATGATGTAAGTAACTTATTTCTTATTTTGCTACTTACTTTTCCCAGAATTGAATCTTTTGCTTCTGATGTATAAGCCATGCTATCTTTCAATGTAATTTTTAATTTGTTGTATCTATCAACTGCACAGTTGTCGTAGTATAATCGTATTGTGTCGCTGGGAACGTGTTTTTCAATAGTTTCCCTTGATCTAATTGATCCAATGTCACTTTCAGTCATTATCACTCTCGCAAGGTTGTTATGAGCGACTATAAAACTTTCATCTCCTATTTGTCTCATTATTTCCGTCAACTCAAAAAATTCCAATGCTTCCCATAAAACGTTCCCAGAAAAGATACTCAACATTGAATGTTTTGGTGCGAGGTATATCGGAGTATCCATAACCAGCGGTAATTGATAAAGATCACCGACTACAAGTACAGACACTCCACCAAAACTTCTATCACGTCCCATTATGTGCCTTAATCTTGTATCGATACGGCTGAACATGGTACTACCTACCATTGATATTTCGTCGATAATTAATAATTTTAATTCAAATACATTTTTTCTAATCGTGTTTGCCACGTCAGCTGATAGTTCGGGCATCTGCCCACCGTATTTTGTTATTGGCAAAGCAAAAGCTGTGTGCAATGTAACACCGCCAATCAAAAAAGCTGCTTTTCCAGAAGGTGCACATAATAATATTTTGATTGAGCTGTTTTTTTCCTCCGGGTGTTTCATAGAAATAATTCGTGAGTAATTGATAAATACTGTTGATCACCATGCTTTTTCCAACACCAGCTGATCCACTCATGTACAATTTAATCGGTAAATCGTCAGTTTTGAAGCAATTCAAAATATGCATCACAATATCTCTTTGTTTTTCATTCAATTTACGGAGTGATTCCATCATTTCATCTTTTGTTATCTTTGG
>JAPYYS010002159.1:0-15985 GCA_030522525.1 Campopleginae sp. 14b
CTCTCTCTCTCTCTCTCTCTCTCTCTTTCTCTATATTTCTCTTGGATCATATCAGTCTCTCGCTCTTTGGCATCGAGAGACTATTACCATTTCATCCATCCTTCTGTATGTCCTCTCCCATTCCTAGATAGCCACCTGGTATACTTATACCTGTCTGTGTATCCGGAGAGGAAGGGAGAGGGGAAGAACGTTTTGCTATAACGTTATGGCGTTAACGCTACCGACAGGAGACATGCCATGGACTCGAAGAGAGAAACACAGACTCACGTAAACGCAAATATATCGACGTACGCACAAACGTGTGCGTGTGCGTGTGCGTTTGGGTTGTACAAAGTGACGAGTGTCGATTCCACAGAGTCGTCGGTACATGCATTAGGAAACACGAGAGAACTGCCTGTGAGGAGAGAAATTGGCAACGACGCGACGTGCGACAGACCCAATTGCTCATAGAGTCGCCAATATCTCTACGTAGATCACTCGCGTATATACATTTCATGGATCCTATATTATCATCAATCTCGTATATACAGCCACCCCTTGATCCTACAAAGAGAGAACTGGCAGAGAGAGAGAGAGAGAGAGGGAGGACGTAGCTCAGACGAAAATCGACGGATGAATTTTCGTGGATGTGGACGAGCGCGCACGTGCAAATAAATGTACACGTACGAAAGATATTACGTTGGAATAATACCGTTGGTTCAATTAAAAGGTTCCCACGAGTGTCAAATTTTAACGCAAATTTTCAATAGCTATATATATTCCAGGACGAGCTCAAGAGGAAGGATTGCACCAGAATCTAATTCCATCCTTTCCATTAGTCAAAATTACACGCTTCGATAATATTCCAAGAGCCAACGAGATCCAAATTCCAACTTTATTTTGAAAAAAAAAAAAACCTATTTTCGAGCTCTCCAATGCGTCAACGGTTTTACGTGTAATTTTCACATTATTCACCATTTTCAATATTTCAATTGATTCCAATTACATTTTCGCAATCATAACATTCCCGTACTGAAGCCAAAACGTAATGCTCGTTTAATTAAACATTCCCTGAAGCAGCCGAAAATAGGAGGAGATTAATTGGCGAAAAGCTATGAAATAATCAGCCGAAATTTTCATTGCAATCCATCCAATATTTCAACAAATTCCATTTTTTTTTATCCTTAATTTTTTAATTCCCGAAAAATTGGTGCGTGCTAGAAATAATTCAATGTAACCATCAATATCGAGCCCGATATTTATCACAAAGTATCCGCATTGTACGTTCATTCCGTAATTGCGATAAGAATAATAGAAAAGTGATAGTAAAAGAGTGAAAAAAGAAAAGAAAAAAAAGCAGTGCTGCAGGGCGGCGAGGAGGTGTGTCGAAGAATCGCGACGATAAAGACCGGGCGCGCGGAGTAAAAGTTTGAAAAAGCGTCGAATCGTTACGGAGTAATCCCCGAGTAATGCGCGATAAGTCTTGGCCGGCACACGAAGAAAATACAAGAGAGGCGGTAAAAGATGAAGAACGGAAGAAGAGAAAGAAAAAAAAAAAGCATATAAAGTGTATAGGAAGAAAAAAGAAGATATATATATGTATACATAAAGAAACGAGTAAGAATGAAGAACGAGGGAAAGAGAATGGAAGTTTGGGGCGAATGGTGGGAGAGTTATGTCCTGTAAAAATCGCTCGTAACCCGATTCATCGTTTATGACTAAGCATCACACACATCCGAACACGTACGAAGCCGAGGATACACCCAAAGGCATCAACATAAGCAGGTGTGTCTACGAATAAAAATAAATGAATAAAGGAGGCGATTAAGGAACCGGAAATCGGCAGCAGCCGAATGGTGAGAGCCTGAAAAGATGGAAAATTTCTTCAGCAAGAAAGAAAGAGGAAAGACAAATTAGTCGAATGCGATCAGCGAGTGTCTGGCAAAAAAAATGTTACAAAAAGATGAAAAAACAATGGAAGTTGGGGAAATAAATCAGCGAAGGGATAAACTGACGCGTCGTTGCGAAACTTCCGTTTCGCAGTACGAGCCTGCCAATATTTTTTTCCTTTTTAAGATTAGCAGAGAGAGGGAGGAAAAAAATAAGCGAAATCCTCGCTCGTCCACGAGGATCCTTGTCGGAGTTTCGTGAGGCGCGAAGCAATCAGATTATTAATAGTTTTGTAATGGGCGAGTCTGCTGCCGGGCGCGAGAGACCGAACGCCTCTGACCGTTCGGAGCGGCCGAGCCTCTCGATAAATCAAAACTCGAGAGGGCACAACTAAATTCCCGAGGGTGAGAAGATTTTTGCGCGTGTACGCAATCCCTAAACAACCTAAAAACGTATTTCAATATAATTTCCATAGAAATCTCGAACCATTTTGGGTAAAAAAAAATTAATAAAATCGATGAAAAAAGAAAAGCCCTCCAGCCCTCCCGTCCACCTGGCTCTACCCTTTTTCTCCGCTGTTCGCTCCGACGTGTAATTTCCAATTCACGGAAAAAAAAAAAAAAAAAAAAATTATTGACCCGAAAAAGAAAAAAAAATGACGAATCGTTTCAAAAAATCTACAAATGGTTTCTATAAATTCTTCAAAATTTCTTATGTTTATGCTCGAGCAGTGAATCACCGCTCGGGATCCACGAGACATTGTTATAGGCACGAGGCAACATTGCATAATCGACTTGTCGATTTTCCCAGGCGTATCGGAAGAGCGAGAGAGACAGTAAACGAGAAAAGAAAAAAAAAAAATCCCAAATGATATATAGTCCGAGGCGAATAATCGAAGCAGGCGAAAAAAAACAACTCGACAAAAACCGAAACGAGCCTGGAAACGGGGTGGAGGGGAAAAAGTTGATTAAAACAAACAAAAAATCGTGAGGAAAATATAGTAACGAGATGTGAGATTCGTCAAGCTTCGTAAATGGTAACGCAATGAGGAAACGGAAATAAATATTGCGTCGAAAACGATAGGGACCTGTTGAAAATTTGCATTTTTTTGTTTCTTCCTTGACCTCAATTCTTAAAAAAGGAAAAAATTATTGTTCCAATTGACTTATCGCCTGTTTCTCGTATCTCCTCAAAGCGGTGAGGAAAGCAAACTGCCTGAGATGAAGAGCATTCGTCAATTTTATTTCTCACCTGAAACATAAAGATAAATCATCGTTTAAAAATGTTTTTCTCGTATCCACGAATGCGTATCGAAAAAAAATTATGTACAAAGATTAAGTATCGAGACATGCGTCAAAAGGAATAACCGATAAAAAGGAGCGATAAGTCAGAGAAATTTTTATTCATATATTTATTTCCTGCGTTATTCAAGAAATTTATTTATTTATTGTTCGGACTGAAACATCGCAAGACAATAGTCTGTGTATTTGTGTCAAGGCGCGAATGCAATAGTAACTGATGCGAATAAAGAGTTTGGAGAGTGTATAGAAAAAGAAAGAGAGCGCGGCGATCTAATCGAGTCTCGCCGGTAAACCCGACTGATAAGGGATACGTGAATATCGCGGCGTGCGTGAGCGCGTAAGCCCGAGTTTCCGATAAGATCCGAGCTATTGAAAACACCAACTCGATAATCATCGATTGAAAAAAAAAAAAAAAAAAAAATATCGAGTGTCAATTATTATCGAGCCCTTAATCAATCATTTCGATGGCAAAATAAAGTTTTTTCAAAGTGCATACGTTCCCAACAACGTGATAAAACGATCGAAGGTTGAGAAATCACAAAACAAAAATATGAGGCCGAGAAACGCAGCGTTGGGGGTAAAACAAAAACAAAAAAGCATGAGAAATCGAAAAATTCAACGCCGCGGTCACGTTTCGTTCGCGTGCTTCGATAATCAATTGCATTGTATTACGGGAGCGTAAACTTTATCGATCTGCGTCACGGATATATGGCGATACACGATGCCTCAAAGTTCCAACGCGAGTATCGATCTTTGGAATCGATTATTTCGAGTTAAAAGCGCAAAGATTGAGTGGTAAAAAAAAAAGGAATTGCCGGAGAGCGCTGAGATTCGGTGAATGACGGAGTCAACGATTGCGAAAGGAAATTCGTGGTTGCGTATACGAGAAAATATAGAGCGACCTAGTAAATTTATTGAATCGCACGAACGAGAGTGACGATACGATAATTAGCGATAATAATGGCATCGCGTCGGCAAGGCGACAAAAATCAACAAAAAAGCGAAGAGGCTCGCGCAGGAACGCGATACAGACAAAGCAGTTCAGCGAAACGTTACGAACGGGCGTAAAATATGTTGTAATAATAAAGGTATGCTCGAGAGGGAGGAATTTGTTTGGTAGAAAAAAAAAAAAAAAAAAAGAAAAAAAAAAAAAAAAAAAAAATAAAAAAAAAAAAAAAAAAAAAAAAAAAAAAAAAAAAAAAAAAAAAAAAAAAAAAAAAAAAAAAGGACAAATAAGAAAAAAAATGAAGAAAAAATTGGGAAAGAGGATAGTGGCCAGGAGAAAATAAAAAGATATATATACGTGGAAGCGAGCAATCGAGGATGTTACGAAGAAGAAAAAAAGAGAGAGCCTCGATGGTTGATTTGGTGCCTTCTGGATGCTGGTATATGCCCACAGAGAGTTCCGAGTTGAAACCGGTTTCTCTTCGTGGTAAGTGGAACGCGGTCCTCTCTCGTTCGACCCTCCATATATGTATCGAATATAAATATATAGGAAACTGTACGATATCACAATAATGAAGAGCTACGCAACTGAGCCGGCCGATTTAACTTTTCAACTTGCTCATTAAAGTTAAAAATTTCGTTCTCCCCAGTCGGTCGAGTGTTGAATTTTCCTAAAATATATATTTGCCACGTTTACAACCGGAATCGAATAAATGGATCGTGGATGCATGGATGAGAAAAATATCGACGCCCGAGAGCGAAATTGAACGTTTCTGAAGTTTGTCCAAAAATAAAATCGACACGTTTCCATCGATTTTTCTTCACCTTTACACTTTTTTGCTGTCCAAAATTATCAACAAATTCACCAGGAAATAAAATAACGACGTGTTGGTTATTCTTGAGATTCTCTGTAGCGAGTAAACAAAAAGCAGCAACGAATTCTCCAACAGCCTCGTAACAAGTTTAAATCGCACGTGCGAGAACTTTCCATCCAAGACAGCAGCAAGCCCACAAAGTCCTTGACATTTTGGAGGATAAAGTATGACGAAATAAAATAAAGAGATAAAAAGGGCGGGGGTGAAGAAAAATGGCGGTAAGAGCAATTAGAAATAATAATAGTATCGTAGGTGAATAAAAGGGTGCGCGGGGGGCAGTGTGTCTGGTATGTAGTACGACGTAGTATGGTGATAACACTAATTAAATACGACTCTGGTATACTCGGGCTGTCTGCCTTCCACTCGTTCGCCTCTAACGAGGCCGGTAATTACGCGATGGCTTCATCTTCACGAAACTCTGCAAAAAGCTCTATATATCTATGCCACCAATAGTCCATCCTTCTCATCCAACCATTACTTCGCTATTTCTCTCTAAGAAGCATCCACACAGACGCGTACTACCAAAAATCCATTATACACGTGCCCATTTATTCCATCATCTTGCTCTCCCGGAGGATTCTGGCGCATTTTTTCTCGCTCGGGTGGCATCCGATCCAGACACGTTTGTCTTGTGCCTGTATCCGTTATTAATATTCCACCGAATGCTCCTTTGAGACCTCAAAAACCTCGCGAAACAACGAAAAATCATGAGTCTCAAGTTTTGCAACGTTGAAATTCAACGATAAATATATTTCGTTCCGTTTGATCGTCGATTTTTCGAAAATCGTGCCAAAATTTAAATCTCCATCAAATTCATCCATTTTTTTTTCCTCTTTTTGATGAAACAAATGGAAGAGCGAAATGAATAAATTTATATGAAGGAAATAAACCAAAAGTTCGAAGAAGAATTTTGTGCAACTTTTGACATTTTAAAAACTGGATAATATCCAGTGAGAAGGTGCACACACCGAGGCATATATATATATATATGAGAGTCGGTGAGTGTGACAGAGGGAAATGCGCGTAGGGTCGACGTCGGAACTGTATGGAGGGAACTCTCTCGCGGTGAGCTCGCCGCGAGGGAAATGAAAATAAATGATAGCTAGCTTTCCTCTCTATCTCTCTCTCTCTCTCTCTCTCTCTCTCTCTCTCTCTCGGTGGCGCGCGAGCGAGCTCTTGGCTCTCTTTGCCCTAGCTCGTAATTAATTTAACGCGCTCTCGGAGCGCGTTGCGCGAAAGCTCCAGAGCACGCTCGCTCATTCGCCGGGTTTCGCCGATAGCCCTTGGGCGCATTATTACTTCAACACACGAGAGACACAACTGTGACCTAGACAACTCGTACACATTTCGACTGAATACGTGAAAGAAGAGAAATAACTCATAGCCCGTTAAAAATAAACGTAAAATAATAAATTTAAGTCTGAAAAAAAAAAAAGAAAAGAAAAATCGAGGGTAAAGAGAAAAAGAAGGTAAAAAATTGTAATCCAATGACCGAAATATGAATAATTGGGCAGTGCGAATTGAGAAAACGGGGAGATATGGGGGAGACATTTGGTAGGTCGCGGTCGAGAGAGTCGGCCCGCCGTTCGCTCGGAGGCAAATGAATAATAAATATGTCTGGAGGAGCGATAAAAGATGTCAAATTTTCGGTACATCGTCGTTGGGTAGAAAAAAGTTTAAAAAAGAANNNNGTTTGCCAACGCCGGGGAAGAGACGTGAGAAAAAAAAAATTGCTCAATTGCTCCGGTTCGTGTTGGCGTGTATAGATATAATATAAATCGCATGTATATACATCAAGTATGTACGGGCGAGTATTGCCATGAAAGGAGGATGAAAAACGAGTGAAACAACGACCAGAATATCGCGTGAATGCATTAGTCTATACACATACACATACGTAGAATAATAAAAATGAGAAAAGAAAAAAGCAGAAAAATGTTTCGATGTGTCACACTCGTATAATGTAACAATACAGAAATATACCTGCCAAAAGACATATCCGCAAGTACGTATAACGAGGAGAGCGAGAGAGCGAGACAAAAACAAGCCTCGGAGATAAAATATAAGAGAGATAAAGAGATTTTTCCGAGAGCGTGGTGCACTTGGTGCAAAATATTCACGAATATTGCCAACAGACTGCACGAATATATTTCATGAATGCACACACACACGCGTACACACGCATTTACCTAAAACACATATAAATATAGATAGGAGCACACATTTATGAAAGACGAGAGAGCAGCGAGGAGCAAGAGAGACGAAGGTAGAATGCGTGGGCGTGTGCGAGTGGTTTTAGTGAAACATTGGAGTGACACTGTGGCGCTGTTTTACTCTCGGAGACTCATCTCGTCTGGGATTTGGGCTGTTCTCTCGTTCCTTCATCACCTTATACGTCTAAATATGTCTCATAGGCATGAAACATTTGCGTACTCTGTGCAAATACCGTTGTGCACGAGCAAAATCCTCTCATATATATTATTATTATGATTGTTGTTATTACAACGAATACTGGCAGGTGATGAGAGTACTTGGTGGCAATGTGGACCACTTGTTATTCTCGTTGAGATCAAACTTCTTGGCGAAAGCATTTCGATGAAAGTGCATGTGACGCATCGAAGAAAACGAGTCAATGGTATTTCGATATTATCGGGAAATATCGACTCGAGGAGATCTCGCGACGTGGATCCGAGTCGCTATCGTTTCCTTACGATCGAGAGAAATGTCTCATGGAAACGTCGGCTGGTCCATATTCGCACCGGAAACGAGGCGCAGATTTTCACGTCCGTATGAATTCACACACAGCCGCACTTGCTCCATATATTTATTTATATATTATGGATAGACGGTGTGAGTGTTTAGTGTATCCGTGATGGTGAGAATAAAGAGCAAGAGCGCTCGCGTTTCTCCTCTCCTGAGCGGCCGACTCTGCGGGAGAGTGTCGCGCTACGTACTTACGTAGGTATTACGCTACGAGAATCGCGCGCACTTTATTGTGAGCGATGTTATTGGAGTCCTCTCCGCCCCTGGCCAGCCCTCCGCCCCGCAAAACTTCCCTCGTAATGGCATCCGCCATGTTTTCTCAGCAAACACCAGAACTCAGTCGCGTTACCGCTTTTTCACTCCCAACTACATATCCATATGTGCTCAATACATATTCACGTATACAGACTAACATATGTGTAAGCGTAGGTGATATGGTATCAAATGAAAAGGCGTTAAACGCTGGGGATTCGGAGGCTGTGAGTTATTCCAGTTACTGTTTTCTTTTCCTCAATGAATTCTTCATTATTATACGAAAAAAAAAAAAAAAAAAAAAACAAGCGCCAAAAAAAGAAAAATAAAAAAAACAAAAAAATGTATCGACAACGATTTTAAAGAATTTACGTTACGTGCGTAACACTCGTGGAGTTACGGAAATCGACCAAATAACTTTCAGCATTATTTTGCCAATTTTTTTTATCATCCTGAAAAGCTCGCAACGTTTTAATGCAACGAAATATTTGTAACTTTATCGATGATTTACTCAATTCTCTAAATGACCCACATTTATCGAGCCGATATTTTTTTTTGGGGGCGAAAACCAATCATTTTTGCATGGGAAGTCAATTCTTCATATGAATAATGTGCTTTGGCAAAGAAAATAAAGAATTTCGTTGCAAACTTCAGCTTCATATTTTTCTAGTCTCTGTGCAACGTCAACGCGAACGCCTGCGATTCGTGCGTCTTTTCTCCTCTCTTTTTTTCTCTCTCGTGGTCGTTTCTTCGTCGGTCTCGTAAGCGACTCCCCAATATTTATATATATTCATGTGTGTTATTACTTTTGATATGTATGTGTGAGAGAGAGAGAGAGAGAGAGGTTAAAGAGGCGAGGATTGTTCGGTATTCTGGTCGCTTTCGTGGGCCGATTCTTCAAAGGGAGAGAGCCCAGGAAAGCCACCGCGTAATTACAACTAGAGTCTCGGTTTCCCTTCGCGTATTACGACGGGTTTTCGGCCTGCTCCGCGAAGCCAAACCATGTCCCAACTTAAATTCCTACACCGGACTTGCATGTCCGTGTGAGAGTCTTTTTCAAACGAGCGTGTATCGCCTGGCGCATAAACATTCATAAGTTATTTTACGCCGAATCAGATTTTATACGAGACGAGGTAAACGATTTTTATTCTCGCCGGATTTAACGAGTCGCTGCTGCTGCACGAACAACTTTTTATTCACCATACGGGATGAGGATTAAGATGGAAAAATTTTTCTTGCAGGCAACCATCGAATGAGCCCGCCGCTTCGACAATTTTTCCCCGAGCAAACTGCAAACGATCATCATCGTAAAATCACTTGACGATTTTACTCTGAAACGATAATATTTGCATTTTCATTTCCTCCGAGAAATTTTTTTCAAAAAATTAAAAATTCACCATTTCCGGACCGAAAAATCTTTGTTAAAAAATGGAGTTACGAATTTTGTGAAATTTTTGTTAATCATCAAATAGCAGAGACAATGTTTTACCATTCGATAAACTTTTGAAGAACGAGAATATTCAAAAGCGTTTGTGAGGATTGAAGAAACGGTAAAATTCGTGGGATAGAAAGACATGCATGGCTGCACGTTCGTTTACCGTGCGTATAGATACAATTCTAGAGATGATGAGGATCAAGGTCCAGAGAGAAGGCGAACGAGAATGGAGAAACACGTGCAAAAGGTTTGCACGATCGACAGACGCAAGTTGGGTTATACGATCGTGATTCTCGTCTCTCAAAGCTGAATATCTTTCTGGCTGGTGCTCTCATCATTTAACTTGTGTGGGGGATCCACAGGACAAGCCCCTTGTGGCCCTTCAATAACCGCCGAATAGGGACAGGATAAATTGAAAGGGCAGGTCATGCGTTTGTATACATGTGTGTGTGTGTGTGTGTGTGTGTGGGCTGTGCTCGGCGAGCGTCAGAATTCATATGGGATAAGAGAGGCAAATAGAAAGAGAAGGAGACGGACCGATGGGGCAAGCGAGCGAGAGAGAAAATTGAAGGGATGAAAGTGTAGCCCGAGGCGAAAGTCTATATTCGGGCCTTCATAAGCACACACACACACACACACACAGTGCGCAATGACATTGCCAAGCTCCTATAGGCACCTGTTTTGCGAGAGCAGTAAAAGGTCCAAGGTAAAAAATGAAGAAAAAACCTTCGAATACGATGAACATATAAAAGAGGGGCTCGAAACAGCGAAACGATGAGGAATAAGCGAGTACTGCGACAAAAATTAACGAAAAAACTATTTAAAACGTGAAAAAAATAGATAAATAAATAAATAATTCAAACCCATCTGGGAATATTGTGCGGCAAGGAAATAATGTTGAAGTTTGCATCGTTGGGACGCAACGAAATTGTACTATTTTTTGCATCATGTTCGATCGCGATAATGCAACGAAAATCTGTTTGTTTTTCTCGAGCAGAGCTCGTTATGATTTGCCAATCTTCGGTGTGGAAAAAAAAAGGCTCATCTCGTGGAATCCAAAAGAAAATCGACACGAAAAATAGCCACAATTTGCAAACATCTTTTTCAATTCAATTGAAAAAGTAAATCTTGACGCTTTTTAAGATGGAAAAAAAAATTTACTAAAAAAAAAAAGGTATTCTTGGTTGGGCCGCGGAATGTTGCGATCTTCAGTCTCATGCACGAGAAACTCGATAGAAAAAGCTTGACAGCTCATTAGGAAATTCCAAGATTAGCGGAGAGGAGAGGCGCGTACATGAAAGGTTATAATGTGGATGGAGAGAAGATGGTGCTCGTGTGTGGGAGAAGCCGATCGAGTTCTGATCGGATTCTGGTCTGGTTCGGATGTTAATATCTAGTCGGGGGTTTATGGAGATGTATATCGGACAAATTTAGCGTCGAGATTCAGACACAGATAGACAGAGAAGGAGGAGGAGGAAGAGAATTTCTCCATCCATATATAGAAATAAATGTATTCACCTGTGCAAATCTGCATACCAGCATACATATGTATGCCCTGTCCGGACGAATATACATTTGTATGTAAATCTATGTATACATATTATATATGTATTACATAGAATGGGCTATATAAAGGTATACAATTATTCACATAAATGTGTATCTCTAACGAAACGTATCCGGATGGTACGGAGACACACAAATGCTGCTGTGTATTTATGTATACCAAGCGTGCGGCGGCGTCTGCTTATGCCTGCGCTAGTTACCTGAACGCTTGATATAATTACGTTTGAACAAGCGCGATAGGGGGTGCGAGAGAGAGGGAGAGAACCGTTTATGCAATTACGTATGCGTGCTAGTACAAATAGTGGGCAAGCTGGCCCTGTATCCCGGCGGCATCGCCCTCCTCGGATCCCCAATCCTTTCCACATGGCGATTTCACCCGGGAGCGCTCTCGCGTTTCGGATCTACACACATATTTGTACAGCTCGAAAGCTAATCCGCGAGAGGAAAAAAATAATGAAAAATAAAAGGCGAGTGGAAAAATGACAATTGTTTTGAAAAAAATCTATCTTACTCGAGAGTGGCCGATCCAGAAAATATTGTCACGAATAATGAGAACAACGAAAAAGCAATTTTTTTCAAGGATAATATCGGGAAAAATCATATATAAATGAGACACGGGGAGTGAAAAATATTAAACGAAAAATAATAAGGAACAACAGAGCCGCATCGATAAATAGAGATAAATTGATATGGGAAAAGGAGATCGATCCGAAAAAGCACGGGAAATTAATAATTGCCATTGATTATTATTAAATTGCAATTATTTTCGAACAAATTGATGGGAAAAATAAAAAGAAATTGGAAAAGTTGAGAGAAAGGTTTGAAAGGCTCTATACAAGGAAGAGGAAGAGAAAAGGAGCGAGTGAGAGAAAGATAGAAAGAGTGGGAGGAGAATAGAGGGAGGAAGAGGAAACTCCGACGTTGGCGCAACGAGCCGGAGTCTCGGAGCGACGATCAATAAACACGTGTGTACGCACCGACACGCACCAACACCCATCAAATGTTCTCCCATTCTCTAACAAACCCCGAGCTGAATCGGGGCCGCACTTGGCTCCTGTTCGTTCTTGCCTGCTCTCGCATTTCCCACTTTTCGCGGAGGGATCAACTCCGAGCTAACTCTCGAAATCGCGCGCAGTTCTCGCACGCACTTTTACGCCGCGCCGGTTTGCCAAAATCGCGTTCCTCGCGAATCAGCCCATTTCTCTCTCTCTCTCTCTCTCTCTCTCTCTCTCTCTCTCTCTCGTTATTCGCAACCACAGACACTTTTCGACATACCGACTGGCTTTTTCCCGACAAAACCATCCCGGCATGCGTTCCCCTTTTTTTGCGGTGCAAACACTCACGTTCGAGTGAAAATGCCATTCCTCATCGCCCCTTGCCCGCCACACACACTTTTCCAGCCTATATGCGCGTGCACATATATCCGAGCACGGCAGTGACGAGCGTCAAAGTTGCATTCAACCTGAGAGCGATACAAAACAACGAAAAAAAATTACTTTTTCCACGATAAAAAGAAATAAAAATGGATTCGCTGGGCTCGATGGAAACGAAGCAAAAATCTTTGAGTACAAATTTCGTCGATACAAAAAAAAACACACACACACACAAATCTCGGTATTCGTATCGGTATCGAAGTTGCTTGTTCTTTTTTTTTACAATACGAGATAAACGAGCTCGGCTTCGGGGAGCGCGATGCAGCAGCATATGCAACTCTCTCTGTGCTGACTCGGTGCAGCCGGTATCGAAAAAAGCCATTGATGCTAGTGCTGTTCTTCTGTTTGCATGGAATTTGGAAAACGCGGCTGGCAGACATGCACGCACCAAGACAAGAATCGGGCGAATAGAGCTCTAAATTTCTTCCGGCAAAGAGGAGCAGATAAAAAACGACAAAATGGAACAAAGTTAAAACAAACAATGCGCGGGAATGACGAAAGGCTGATCACCGAAGAGTGAATAGCCAGTGTGTTTCTTGTTTTTGGGATCGATGTAAATTCGCACGTACGATCTCTGTTTCATTTTATCGGGTTCAGTCTCCGTCCCTTGCCCCCCCCCCCCCCCCCGTTCAGACCTCGTTAGAGCTCTCGTGCGGCGCGTTTAGCCAAACGCGCGGATCCGAGTTTTAGTCTCTCCCTCTCTCTCTCTCGGGGAAACAAGATTCTGATTAACGCCTGAATTTTATCGCCACCAATCTCCCCACGTTGCGCTTCAAACATGCCCCTTTCCTCATCATCCTTTCCTCCTCCTCCTCCTCCTCCTCCTCCTTCTCATCCTACAGGCCCCCGTTCTCCGTTTCTACGTTTGCGATCCGGTCAAAACCACCGAAACCGACGAAACTCATCCTCCAAAAAGTGCTCTTTCCCTCAACGCACACAGCAGACCGAACGTTCAAGCGATTCACCCTTCTCCCAAAATCTCATCCTCCTGCAGCTCGTTCTTCGTGTCTCTTTCTCTTTCCCTCTGTCCCGCTCATCCCCCTTTATTCTCATGCCCGTTAACCAAATTCGCGGCCGGCAGAGCACCAGATTCTCCTACGCGCGCATATCCGCTTCTGCCTTTGCGGTTTTTCCGACTCGGGCGTTTCACGCAATTACTGGCCAACCGGGCCTCATCCCGTCCGCGTGTTGGTCCTTGCGCATGCAGAGCGAAAAGCTCGTTCTGTCGCCTTTCTCTGTCTTTTTCGCATATGCCCTCTCTGCGTTTTCCTCTTCTTCACTTTTCCCACTCCCGCGGGCTTTTCTCTTTGTCCCTCCCGTTCGCTCCGGCTCTCATTCTTTGGCATCCTTGTCCGCTCACTTGAGCATCATCCTCGCCAATTTCAACCCCCTCCGGCTTTCAGAATAACCCACGAGCTCCTCCAATTTGTATTTCCCCATAAAAATACACATGCATCGTACACCATAACCGCAACGCACGAATATAAAAAAATGAAAAGGGACGTCGAGACCCCCCGCGACGCCGTACCCTCGAATAATAACGGCAAATCAATTGGCAAAGTGATAATGGCCGAAGAATGACGAGCACATACAAATCTCCATATTATATTTTACATACTAATTTCCCTTTTTTCTTCATCCCCAGAATAAATAATGAAAAAGACACGAAACGCCAAGAGGTATTATTATATTTTCCGGCAATCGCGAGTAAGTCGGACGCACGCGACACTGCACGAGACTTTTCCACCATCGCGACGATTCATTTTTTTTTTAAAACCCACAAAAACATTCGCTGCGCTTTCGTTTCAAGCCCCAAGAGATTGCGAGAAGAAAAAAAACGAGGGGGCCCCCGATTTCTTTCCACAAAAACTCGATACTTAATCATTAGCGCGCGGCGCAGTGGCCAAAAGGGAGAAAAAGAAAAAGAAAACTCGATTATCGCGTTTGACAGGAGAAATTGCATATTTCATTGGATCGTAACGGCGTAAAAGAGCGCACGCCCGACGTTAACGGCAGCGGGCTTATGTAGTACAAGCGGGCGGGCGATTAGTAGAGTACAGAGAAACGCCACAAGCTTGACGTCGTTGTAGCAGCGAAAAGCGTCTATTTCATTTTGGTAAAGTGAATTTTTATATAATCAAGGTGAGGGCCCATAGGGAATCGTTATTTTCATAGTTGTTGCGTATATGAACGGTAACACGAATGCTCTACGTCCTTTTCTCACTTAGCATGTCTCTCAGGAGGACGCGGATATATATATATATATATATATATTAATATCCAGGATAGATATTTTATAAATATATATAAAATAGACGTATGTGCTCTCCCTTGAGGCCTTGTCGCACTTTCGAGTGAAGTGAGTTTTATGTACAAGCAATGTTGCGCTCTCGTAGAGAAAGAGTTAAGTACAGAGAGCGAGAGAGAGGCAAAGAGAAATGGAAAATAAACTCGTGATCTTGTCTCTCTCGGTCTATCGCTGTCTCTTGATGCCTGGAACAGTTGTAACTGTTTTTGATCGAGTGCCACAGCACAGACATAGATATAGAGGAAAACTCGGTAGAATCGTTCCATCTCTCGTTCACTCTACAACTTCCTCCCGTATATATATTTCCCGAGACTAGCGAGGGCCTGTGTACAAGTGTGTCCCTCAGTGTTATGACGTATATGGCCCTTTCCAATGTTTTATCCTCCAATTTCCAAGCTTTCGTCCCCTCCTTTTTTTTCCTTTCCTTCTTTCTCCTCCGTTATGTTTTCACTTTTTACTATTTCATATGTATCTCTATATATACTTATAGATGTTTGCAACATGCATGCGTTGTGTACTACAGTGTCGAACGAGTACTCGAGACTCGTAACCACCGAGCGTGACTTTTCAACAGTTATTTCGCCCGTACCAGTCGATTTCGCTACAACCTCCCTAAATCCAAACCCAAACTCAATCCTGCTCGCTTTTTCACCGACCGATATATATATATATATATGCGTTACGTATTTGCACGCTCCTCACACCTCATTTCGACTCTGATTTCGTCATTCGCATAAATCTCTCATTTCTCAGAATGTTTGAAACCCTGGGATGCAACGAAAAATGTTGATTTTTATTCAATTTTTTTTATTATCCAAATTTTTCGAAAAATCCATCGTACTATAATAACAATTTAATTCTCAACACGAATAATGGACTTTGGCAGAGATTTCTCGATCGTTTCATCATTTTTTTAGGTTGATTTTTCAAATAAAAATCATTGCGAGGGATTATTTTGTTTTTGCCGAATCATTTGGACGGGAAAATGTTGCGCTTCGGAATTTTTCGTTAAACTTTTCTGCACAATGCCAAAAAATAAATTTCTGTCCAAAATTTATATTTTCGTATCGTTTTACATTTCACGTTTCACGTTTTCTCCTTTTTTCCATATTTTTTCTGTTTTTATTCACCTTTCTCCCTTGTTTTTCTATTTTTCCTGTGTTACAATATTTTGTCTGCACTCGAAAGAGCTCACGTTCGGAGAGACCGAGCGAGAGAGAGAGAGAGAGAGAGAGAGA